>OY744483.1:133122600-133341229 GCA_963556165.1 Tipula helvola
TTAAGGGTTGACGTATTCAAGAATTTTTTGGAATGACATGATCTGTTCCGACAAACAATCCAGTTATTAACTCTCTTTGAATTACATTGGTCTTAAAAAGGTGTTTTGATGTGACTGCAAAATACCTTAAAAACAGTAAGGCATAAAGAATTTTTAAATTATTTTAGTTAAATTTAAATTTGAAACATGGTAATCCTGAAGGACTAAAATAATTCAGAAAGTTCACTGAATAATTAATAGAAATAACTTCAAACTCAGTATAATTATCATTTTTAACCGGAGTTAGCCTTAAACGCCAATCGCCTAATTTTTAAATCCATCCATACTTAAAAGAATAAAAAAATTAGAATAGCAACAACAGGACGTGGTCATGCGCTATCGGCATCTCAACAATAAAGTTGTAACACTCTTTTATTAATTGAATTTCGACCCTTTATCCAGACAACGATTAGTTATTAGTAGGTTTACACATCTTGCAAGTTTCACATTTGAAAATGTAATCATTTACGTCCCTTGCTATATGAGTCCAATAGTAATACCTCCTAATGACCTCCAATGTTTTACGCACTCCGAAATGCGCGGATGACGGTGGACAATTAGCATTCATTATTATGGATGATATCAGACCAGGAGGTACTATTAGCTTCCACTGTGGTATATCTGAGGATAAATATAGTCGCTCGATTCATTGACGGGCTTAATAAAAGCTTTGTTGTCTACTATTTTCATATTAGAAACATTATTAGGATCTCGTTGAAGTGTTTGAATTTGAGATTGGTAGCCGGAATTTAAAAAAATGTTCCGAATTTAAATCAATTAGAATTTTAGTTTCGGTTTTGAGATTTTTAAAATCAATTTCATCCATATATTTCCTAGAAAGCGCGTCCGAAACCAAATTTTCACTATACCCTTTTTATATTCAATTTTAAAATCGAAGCTCTGTAGTTGAAGGCTCCCTTTGATCCATAAGCCATTTTAAACTTACAGTGAGCGCAATTCGTTTGGACGCATTTAAGTTTCTAAGAGTACAAATAAACAGTAAATTTCTACTGAAACGGAAGTAAGTGGCAAATTTCAATACAACAAACAAAGAAGAAATATGGTGAACAAATTTTATTAGTACCAACATAAACAGAGAAATTAACAAAAATAGGATTTTTATTGCGAAATTCGTTTGGACGCAGTCGTTATATTTTATGTTTTTACATTGATTTTTTAAAAATTTTGTTTCAATATAAAATTTTAATATTATTTAATATTTAGTCGGATCTCCATTGCCCCGAATGGTCTGAAAAATTCGACGTGGCATGGATCTAATTAGACTTTGTATCATGCTACAGTCAATTTCATTCCAAGCCCCGTTAATGGCGTCCTTCAAGGACCTTATGTCCTGGTATTGGCGCCCGTTTTCATAGATTTTTCTGGCCAGGATCCCCCACAAATTTTCCATAGGGTTTAAATCCGGGCTGAGTGCAGGCCAAGTCATCAGACGAATGTCAGAATTCGAAAAACACTCGCGAGACTCAACGGACACATGAATTGGCGCATTGTCCTGTTGAAAACAGAATGGTCGATCACCCATCATATCCTCCAGGTATGGAATAAGTCTATTTTCTAAAACCTCCTTATAAATGACAAAGTTTATTCGATGTGTAATAAACCACAACTGGATCTTTCCGTATAGAGAGAAAGCTCCTCATACCATTACACCTCCTCTTTGACTGTTGCGACTCATTCGTGGGGGGTTTTCTTTCGTTACATCGTGCCAATATTTGCTGAAACCATCGGGCCTATCCAAATTAAATTTTTTTTCATCAGAAAAAATAACATGTCCCCACTCTTTATCCCACTGCATATGCTCCTTGACAAATTTAAGTCGAGCAAGTTTATTCCGATCTTTCAAATCCGGGTGTTTTGCCGGTTTCTTATATACAATGTTGGGGATGGCCTTAATGATTTGTTGGACACGTCTTTTGCCTGCTGGTAAATCCAAGTCACCAACAATTTTCGCAGCACTTATCCGTTCCAACGTGACTTCTGCCGTATTTCACCCCTTTTTATCGCAGTGAGCTTCGTATTCCCTTTTGCAATATTTGCTCTTTTTGAGGAAATTTCGAACGACATGATCAGATCGTCCAATTTTTCTCGCAATATCCCTTTTTGGAAGCCCCATTTCGGAATATGCCATTATTTTTGCTTTTTCAGTATCGGAAAGTTGCTTGCCTGTACCCATCGTGATATCCGGCCAGTTTTACTGGTGATGATAATAATTGAACGACTGAAGGCGAAGTAATAAGTTATTAGAAAGATAAAAAATTAGGAAAATTAAAAGAATTCGTACCTTATAAGTGATCACACTTCAAAATTCAAAAGTAAAATGAGGTGCGTCCAAACGAAATGCGCACTACAGAAATCAAGAAAATGAGAAAACTACCGTTAGACGATATCGAAAATTGCGGATTCTCATTTAAATTGTAAGGGAAACAAATACATAGTAATATGGTCGTCAATTTGAGGCGGAATAACGGTATTAGTTTTGTTTTTCAACAAAATAGCGATGCGTCCAAACGAATTGCGCTCACTGTACATGGCCTATTATGATTGTAAAAGGGAACCTTTCGATGTACTGACGGAATTTCTTCACACTAAACACGGCCGCAAAGCACTTAAGCTCAGTGATGCTGTAATTTCATTGGGCCGAGTTAAGTTTTTGTGAAATAAAAGCAGTCGGTTAGTCCTCACCGCTGGAGGACTTCTGATATAATACACTTCCAACACCCGAAGTAGAGGCATCGCATTGAATATAAAAGGGGTTGTTGTAGTCAGGATTACATAAACAGGAGAGGTTGATAAAGATAACTTCAAGCTATCAAATGCAGATTGTTCTTGTTCATCCCAAATGAACTTTTTGTTCTTCTTTATAAACTGCCGGTACCACCCGGACAGACCAAAAAATCTTCTTATCTGGCGAACTGTTTTTGGTTCAAGATATGCAGCAATGGCAGCAAGTTTTTCCGGATTCACCTTTAATACACCATCTCCAACTAAATATCCCAGATACTAACGAAGTTCCTTAAGAAGAAACTTGCCCTGTTCAATGTTAATGGTGAGATTCGCGTTTTTCAAGAGTTCTGCTACCTTTTCCAATAAAACCATGTGTTCTTCAAATGTCTCACTAGTTATTAAGAAGTCATCTAGGTATACAAATACTTGAGAGTGTAGATCATTGGGTATAACTCTATGCATCAACCGGCACATCGTCTGTGGTGCGTTACAAAGTTTCTGGAACTGCAAAGGCTATCTTATCCCTTGACCTATCATGCATTGGTATCTACTAAAAGGCGTCTTTCAAATCTAGCGTTGTTATTACGCGGGTTTTACCAAGATGACTTAGCAATACATGAATGAGAGGCAAAGTATAAGCATCCTTTACAGTGACCTCATTCAATTTCCGTGCGTCCAAGCACAATCGGACTTTACCATTTGGCTTACGCACCACAGCGATGAGGGAACTCTATGAACTACAGCTCTCTTCGATTACACCCAGTGCCAGCATCCGATTGATTTCTTTATTCATTTCTGCTTGAATGGCTGGTGACAAAGCATAACACCTCTCTTTAATGGATTTTGATAAACCTACATCGATTTCATGTTTGGGTAGATGTGTTTGACCCAGACCTAATACTGCTGACGATGAAAATTTTTGGATTACGAGAGTTAATCTTGATTTCTGTTCTTCCGTAAGTTTATGCTGAGCATTTTGTTCGAGTGATCAGTCAAGTATGGCATCAAGCTCCGCAATATGGTTACCAGGAGAAATTTTTGGGCCCAAATTTATATACAACGCTTTGAAGGAATCATTATTTTAATTTTAAATAAATCTCAGAAGTCAATTCCCAGGTATAAGACTTGTTTTAAATTTGGAGCCAGATGAAATGTGACTACATGCGTTTGATTGGCAAAGGATACCGAAATCCGAATATGACCCAAATTTCGGTCTGACTGACCACTAGCAGTATGAACGGTTGTTGGAAGATGATAAAAATGAAGCCCAGGAATATCTAAAAACTTTTCACAACCTTTCCCAAGTACACAAATGCTAGCACCACTGTCGAGTAATCCTTTAAACGTTTCGCCTAACAATTTAATCTCGATATAAGGACGATGATCATCTTCATCCATCAATAAGGATTCTGCAATAAGTGATCTTTTGAAGGTTTGGGGGGCTATATTTACGCATGTTTCGTTTGTAATTTTAGCAGTTCAAGGTCCGTGTTGCCCGCAGCATCTACAATTCCTGTGCGTTCCATGGGGGAGGGAATTCTGGATACTCCAGCCCCCTCGGAAAGTTTCCCGAATCTTTGCTGGATTTTTTTTTTGCAAACATCGCGGACATTGAGGGTATAATCGATCAGGAGTTCCACAACCAAAACAAAATTTATGTGACAATGGCACAGGAAATTATTTAAAAAAATGTTCGTCATGAAAGCATTTCCAATTACCAGTCTGCGGTATTACCTTTTAACACATAACTCAGATCAGTAACGAGCTGGTTAGATGAGTGCCCCCCCGACTTCAGCCAAATGTTCCACCTTGAAGAGAAAACGCTTAATGGAGGTACCAGTGTGTGAGCCATCAAAGGATACATTCCATCTAGCGGCAGCATGCCCCGGGTTATGAAATTTCAAACCACCTGACTGCATGTTAGAGTTTTCTTTGCCTTGAACTGGACTGGATGCGAAAAATTCGTTAAGTGTCTTATTTGATTCATTTTCTAGGTGCGCATCAACTTTGTGAGAGCGCGATAGATCACCGCGATCAGTTTGATTTTGATTTTGCTCTTCAACACTACGTCCCGGTTTAATGTCCGATTTTACATTATGTGACTCTATATCACTAGATGAATCTGATTTATCGTCGCCAAGAATTTCTACTGAAATACTGTTTAAATGAGTTACAGACGTATCGTCTTCCACTTCATGTACCAAAAACTTATATATAATATCAAAGAGGGTTAGACATTTCTCTACTAATGTTTTATAATCTTCTGCGACGCTTTTTATAACCCTTAGGGAAAGTACGGGGAAGTGATATGTATACTTTGTGTCGAAAGATGAATTATGAGAAGATGGCCTCTTTATTTTATTGGCTCACCAAGTCGTAAATATTGGAAATGTTGTTAAAAATAGTATATTTGTCTACAGAAAAAGCCGAAAAAATCATATCAACGTTGTAATCTATGAAGTCCATTTGCATGAGTACAAGCTAAAGTACAAGCCAGTACAAGTTTGTTTCATCTGCATTATAAATTTGGTTTAGAGACAGCTCAATTATTTTGGGTTGCAATTGCCTTTTAAATGGCTCCACGAGCTCTCTCAGTAATTTAAGGAACCGCACACTAAAACGAATTTTAAAAAATAGTAGCTACCAATCACTTGCTTGGAAAGTGCTTTCGTTTGCTTTTATTTTACTAAGTAAAATTTTTGCGTTTACTTAAAGCATGTCGCCACTTACAGGACAACTTTTATGGCGCTGCCGAAGAAACTAAGATTTTCATCATTTTAAGGTATTCGAACAGTTTAAGGGTTCTTCTCATACAGGCCCAATAAAGGTGTTGTTAACCGCATTTAAAATTTCTTCACTTTTTTGTTAATTACAGAAATAGTGAACTTAGTCCTTTACGAAATTTTTCAATAATTCCAGATTTTTCCTTTAATCTTAAAACTGTTAGTTTTTATTTTTACCCATTTTTTAATTATGAACTATATTTTACAGAGCACGTACAACTATTTATAAACCGCACTAGGTCACCGCACAAAGTTTATTTCTTACTGATGGATTTTAAACTTTACTCGAGTCAACATGAAAAAAGGAACAAATTGGGAATACCGGATCATATAAAAATAAATTACATATTAAGTACATATTAACAATTATGTGTGCGATTATTGGCAACCGAGAGTTTACAAAATCTGTCTAATGAAGCCTACTATATTTGGGCTTTAGCAAAATTCTAGAAACGTCTTTTCCAGGTTTTGTAAGAATAACTGCAAAGAAGGTAGATTTTTTAAAAATCAAAAATTTTTTGACGTGCCGAAAAAAATTTTAAACATGCCAAGTTTGGCACGCATGCCACGTATTTGCGATCACTGGTCTAGGTACTACCAATAATTTTTCTAAAATTTCAATTAATAAAATAAAAATTACATGACTGAGCTTAGATAAATCGTTAAATGAAATAAAACGTATACTCGTATCAGAAGAGGCGGTTTCCTTGATTTAGCGAAATTAAAATATGTTTTACCACCTTTTGAAGAGTACACTGGAAAAATGATATAAGTTAATTTAAAAAAAAATCAGACTTTGGTGCCATTTTTGCTAAAATAAAAATATTTTATTTACCTCAGCTGGTTGTCTATAAAACCGAAAATGTTTTTTATAATTATCAGACAAATTTTAAATTCATAGTATTCCTACAATAATAATATTTCATTTAAATCGTGTGTACATATAAGCAAAATTATTTCACAAACCTATAAAATATCACGAAGTAGTAGTTCGTATACCGTGTTTTATCCGGTAATGTTTCTAACATGATTGATAACTATTTCCAGAATGAGTAAATAAATTATTTCTGTCACGTAAGCTTTTCATACATTTATGTATTTCCCTTGTCTTATAAACTATGCACATCGATAAAAAATTTCATTATTTCGAGGCTGTATTTAATATTCGCTTCCCAGTTTATACTTAAATTCTTTCTAAATAATTCCTAAAATTGCAGCTTCAATCAAAACTATTTTGTGTCGCAAAATTATTTTTCCATCTAAATTCCATTCCTTTAAAATAGCCGCTCGCACTATATAAATAATAATAATTTATCATAATTATACAACAAAAAATAAATAAAATGTCTCATCAATTTTTATGAATTGCGACTACAATAACTTTACATTACGTAAATGTCAACAATAAAAAAAAAAAAAAATTATTCTCACGTTCTACCTCCCACGCCAAACCACACTTGCTTTTTATTTATTACGACACAACATAAGAAGAAAATAAAAATCTCAGTAAGAAAACTCGAGTGAATTATATTAACAATACATGAGGGAGATGAGATTATGAATGAAATAAGAAAATTGAAATCAAAATAAAAACTTAAACCGAAAAGTTGTACCAGATTTCCCTCTTCCGTTTTGAGATTTTGGTCTTAACGGAAAATCGATGTTACTATGGTTTGATAATTCTCAACATTTCTATATATTACTGTGTACATGTTACATGGTGAATGAAAAGTCTGAACCTGATTAGATTTAATAATATTAGATATTTGTTGCTTTTACTATATATGTATGTCAACGTTGTGCCTCTATAGTGCACACGATCTCCACATTTATCATTCGCATGTATCTAAAAATAGCACCACTAAAATTCTATATCCTTTGATTGTAAAAAAAGACAAAGATTTTTCTTTAAAAACTGTATGTGTACCAAATAAAAGAACAATCGAAGTGAAAAAATGTTCACACATGATTTAATGCGATGAATGAAGTACATAATGCACATAATATGTATGTAAGGAAAATGTTGTTGGTTGATGTGGTTGTACCCTCCTCTCATTTACCTTCCTGTTTGGATTTTTTTATTTTTTCAATCATTATCGTCTTCATCTGATTGTTGTAACTTTGAAGTAAGTAAGTTGTTGTTTTAATTGATGTGTATGAGAACATTTTTTACATAACATTTTTGAAAACTTGTCATAAAAATTAAAAACTTTTCTTTGTTTTTGGTTCTCTACCAAAGTTAAGGAAATTATTAACATCCTGGTTGTTTAATTTGGTACAAAGGCAATGTTAAAGATGTTGTATGGTAAATAAATTAAATTAAATCATTTTTCAGTTTTTATTTAACTTTTGAATAATATGGTAAAGCATGTTGGACAAATAATAATCATATAAGGGTTCCCGTTTTGAAATGTATTTCATTTAAACTTACAAAGTAAATTTATGACAAAGTTTACGAATTTTATGTATTTAAAATAACAACTACCACAACTTTACGAAGCTATAGAGGAGCAGTCTCTGGATTATTTATCTGCTGGTCACCCCACTTACTGGCCCACGGATCAAAATAAAGTTCCTGATCTAATTGACTTCTGTGTAACTAAAGGCATTCCACGTACGTATGTGAATGCAACCAATTGCTATGATCTGTCTTCCGATCACTCGCCGGTAATAGTAATAGTGAGTACCGACGTCCTATAAGGATAGAAATTCCGAAACGTCTTACAAACAAGCGAACTAATTGGGATCAATACAGGAGACTAGTCGAAAAAAATTGTCTACTGAATATGCCTCTTACCACACCAGCAGATATTGATACGGCAGCAGAAAATTTAAAAGATACCCTGGCGTTGTCAGCTGAAAAGGCTACACCCGTCATAAGTAGTTTTGAAAAAGTTAATAAACTACCACATAGTATTCAGGAACTTATCCAGGAAAAGCGAAAAATTCGCCGTCAATGGCAACAAACAAAATCACCGTCATTAAAAAGGGAATTAAATCGATCTATTAAGACTCTTAGATTTGCTTTGCGGGAAGAAGAAAACCAGAACGTCCAGAATTATTTAAGTGAACTTTCGGCAACCGAAGGGACAGGCTACTCTTTGTGGAAGGCAACAAAAAATTTAAAAAGGCCAACAAACTCGAATCCACCAATCAAACTTCCAACTGGGGATTGGGCGAGAAGCGATGAAGAAAAAGCGAATGCTTTCGCTGTTTATCTAACGACAGTATTCGCACCACACCAGGAAACAAATTCTTTCGTGCTACCCGAGCAAATGGATGATGGATTGTCTTTTAAACCTATAAAGTATAATTGGAAGAAAGTTAAGAATACAATTAAAAATTGTATAAACCCGAAAAAGGCACCAGGGCATGATCTTATTACTGGAAAAATGATAAGGGAATTGCCAGACAATTGCATAAAACTAATAACATTCATATTCAACTCGATCATGCGAACCGGTTATATTCCTCAAAAATGGAAAATATCGGTGATCACAATGATTCTTAAGCCAGGAAAAAATGAAACACAAATTCCATCATATCGAAATCAACATAGTACCATAGAGCAAGTACACAGAATTGTAAATGTAATCAAAATAACCTTCGAGGAAAAGAAATATTGTTCTGCTGTCTTCTTGGATATCGCTCAAGCATTTGATAAAGTTTGGCATGATGGACTAATTTACAAAATTAAAGAACTTTTACCTAAGAAATTTCACTCAATTCTGGAAAACTACCTTCTTGAAAGGCAATACATGGTTAAACAAAATAGTGCAACTACTTGCTTTTACGATATAAACGCAGGTGTCCCACAAGGCAGCGTCTTAGGACCAATATTATACTTGATGTACACAGCCGATTTGCCTGTAACCAACAAAGTAATGATATCAACATTTGCCGATGATTCGGCCAACCTGGCGTCAAACAAAATTCCCGAAACCGCCTCAAAGGAATTACAAAATCATTTGAAAAAAATCAAGGACTGGCTGAAGAAATGGCGAATAAAAGTGAATGAAAAAAAATCAACACACGTCACATTCACGCTGAACAAACGCACCTGCCCACCAGTGGTACTAAACGATATTAATATTCCTCAACAAACCAAGGTCAAATACTTAGGTTTGCACCTGGATAGACGGCTGACATGGAAACAACATATTGAAGCAAAGCGCAACCAAATAAAAATTACGTTTTCCAAAATGTATTGGCTGATGGGAAGAAAATCTCAGTTGTCATTAGACAACAAAGTTTTACTATATAAAATGATAATCAGACCCATATGGACATATGGTATTCAGTTATGGGGATCCACCAGCGCGTCAAACAGAGAACTCCTTCAACAAACCCAAGCGAAAATACTTCGCAGTATTACCAATGTTCCATGGTACATTCGAAATAGTAATATACACGCCGACCTTGGAATTAAAACCATTAAAGATACAATTAAAGAATTCAGTTCGAGATATTACTCAAAACTAGAAGCACATCCACACGAATTGGCCAGGGATATATGTACTAAAACAACCGCGATTTAGGCGACTAAGAAAAACAGATCCACTCGGACTGATGAACCTGTAAATTTGTTAATGTTTAGGTTATACATATGTATAATTTAAATCAATTAAATTGTGAACACAAATAATAGGTATTAACATTGGTTAATATTTAAAATTGTAATAATTTTAAGTTAAGATTTGAATACTTCTTGTTAGTTTCTTTTGTAGAAAGATTCAAGAATAAAAAAAAAAAAAAAAAAAAAATAACCACTCACTTCAGAACTTGCCATCTTTAGAAGCTTGCGAAATGGAACACTTTAATAATTTAAGGTTTGAAAAAACTCACAAAAGGCACCCACTGTAATCGCACGTAAGCTGAGGATACCATGAAGTAACTTTTAGTGTCAGCACCTGGTGAAATCACATTGCTCTAGAAAATGCAATGCATGTATTGTATCAGACATTTCAATACAAAATAAACGCGCGAAGCAAAAATATTTGAGTTGTATTCCAATCGAATTTCTTAGATTGGATCGAATCCAAAGTTTAGGGGAACTTAAATTTTATACTTCATTGTAAACAATTAAATCCTCCGTTTATATAGAGGAAAAAGACAACTTGATTTGAGCATGCAAGTGAGAATATTTAAAATTGGGGCCTTGATTTGCAAAATTACAAAACATTTGAAAGCAATTGGCTTATTGTTTCATTTTAAATGGTATGGTTTGGCGTCTATTGGAGGGGGGGACCAAAGTTGGACCAATGTTTTATTTTAGCGCTCCGCGTCTCCGAACGAAATTATGGTTCGATATAATGGCGGACAAAAATAAAATGCGTGGAAATAATTTTATGTTTTCAACTTTTATTTAATTCTCTTGATATGCTATTCACTACATTAGTTGAATTTATTTATAATGTAAGTATTCCACTTGGATGTTTTCTATTGCCACCAAATTTATATAAAAACTACTTTTAAATTGCTTTTACAAAATTACAAATTATTTTTTACTTTACGTTTTTATTACGACTTGTCGATCATGACGCTGGCTAAAAACTGTACTGTAGTATATGTGTATTGAAAAAACGTTTTTTTTCCTTTGTTACTTTGTGAAAAAAATTTCGAGTGGCGATTGCTATAAGTTATTCCAAAATGACACGAGAGCCGTGCACCGGTTTTAGTTTACGTGAATTTTTAGAGCTGTGAACCGGTTTTAATTTCATTGCTCGTGCATGCTATGTTTTGTGTTTATTTATGCCGCCACATTACTCCCCTACCAGTAAGCGTTTAGCAAACGTTACTCATTAAACCTGCTAGGACGTTTTATCTGACGCCCTGATTTTGATTTAGACGTAACAGGTGGCAATTGACTAAATGTTACTGTTTTGTTTGGAAGTGACCGTTGCTCGGCTTCATCCTGGATAACTTCTTGTGGAGTAACTGAAGGAACGTCAATTGGATTGTGCGCGTAATCGTTCGAAAAACAAGGCTTAAGGCGATTTATAGAAATGTTTACTTCCCTGTTCCTCATTTTTATTGTGAAATATTTAGGATTCCGTTGAATTACCTCGAATGGTCCTTCATATGGCAATTGTAGAGCTCCTCTAAGTGAGTCTACTCTTACAAATACGTGTGAACACACATTGAGTTCTTTGAAAACGAATATATCATTGTTACTGTGCCTTGTTGCAGGAGTAGGCTGAATGCTATTAAAGTGTTTACGAAGTTCTTCTATGAAATCGGACACATTTGCGTTTGATTTGGATTTCACAAAAAAATCTCCCGGCAATCTCAAACATTCACCGTATACTAATTGTGCGGGGGACACCTTTAATTCCTCTTTCAATGCTGTCCGAAGGCCTAGAGAAATTATCGGTAAGACCCTACTCCAGTGTGGGTTATTATGACACATTATAGCTGCTTTTAAGCTGCGATGCCACCTCTCTATCATGCCATTACATGCCGGGTTATATGCAGTTGTTCGCTTGTGTTTAAAGCCCAAAAACATGGCTAATTCTGTAAACAGCGCTGATTCGAACTGTGAACCTCGGTCAGTCGTGATGCTGGATGGCACTCCAAAACCGCAGATCCATTCTTTGAAAATTGCAGTTGCCACTGTGGTTGCTTTTATGTCTGCGACTGGAATTACTTCCGGCCATTTCGTATATCTATCGATTAAGGTTACGCAAAACCTGTTTCCCTCCGATGGCGGGAGTGGACCAATGATGTCTAAGTGAATCTCGTCGAAACGTTTAGATGTGATCAAATACTCTCCTATCGGCGATTTGACGTGTCTAGATACTTTTGCCTTTTGGCATGCTATACACGCTTTGACATGTTTCTGACGTCTTTGTTGACTTCAGGCCAAACAAACTGTTTAGTCACCATTTTAGTTGTTGTCCGAATACTCGGGTGTGATAACTTATGCACGCTATCAAAAATTACCCGTCGAAAACTTTCTGTGACGTATGGCCTTGGAGAACCGGTGGACGTATCGCAATAAATTTCGCTTTCCGTGCCAAATATCGGGAATTTTTGAAATATTAGGGATTTATTTGTTTCCCTCAAATTTGCCAACGTGGTCTGTGGACTGATCTTTTGCTAGTTTCACATAATCGATCGAGCTGTCAAGTGTTATGCTTTCGATTCTTGACAATGCATCTGCGACAAGATTATCTTTACCAGAGATGTGCCTTATATCCGTTGTATATTGAGATATGAAATCTAAATGACGACGCTGACGGGGAGATGCCTTATCCAAATTTTGCTGTAAAGCAAATATCAAGGGCTTATGATCCGTAAATAATATAAACGATCGGGGTTCGAGTAAATGTTTGAAATGCTTTATTGAACTATAAGCTGCCAATAATTCGCGATCATACGCACTATACTTGCGTTGCGTGTCGTTTAACTTGACTGAAAAAAAACCAAGTGGCGTCCACATGTCCGATATGCGTTGCTGTACTACAGCGCCAATGGCTGTATTGGACGCATCAACCATGACTGATAACTCGACTTCCGACGAAGGATGTGCGAGAGTAACAGCGTTTTTCAACTTAGTTTTGCAGAGTTCGAATGCGTTACTACTTTCGGTAGACCAATCAACTTCTCTTTTATCGTTTTTGCGACTACCCTTTAGAAGATTGTTTAAGATAGCCTGATCTTCCGCAGCGTTTGGAATAAACTTGCGATAGAAGTTAATCATACCTAGGAAACTTCTCAAAGCTTTAATCGTCTGAGGTTTAGAAATGCTATTAATAGCTTCCACTTTCGCTTCAGATGGTTTGATGCCTTCGCTTGAAATTTTGTGTCCTAAGAAAGTAACCTTAGGCGAAGCAAAAACGCATTTGCTAACATTAATGATTAAACCGGCGTTCTTTAAACTCTCGAATACGATTTTGAGGTGATCTAAATGCTCTTCCATAGAATGGGACGCGATCAACAGAACATCTATGTATGGAAAACAAAACTCTAGGTTTCTTAAAACTGAATGAATACACCTTTGGAATGACTGCGCGGCGTTGCGAAGTCCGAAAGTCATCCGCGTAAATTCGAACAGTCCAAAGGGTGTACAAATTGCGGTTTTCGGGATATCCTCCTCGTTAATCGGAATCTGATGGTAATACCGTCGTTCCGTGTAGTTGATAAGCGAAATCCGTTAAAAATGGAATGGGATACCGATCAGATTTGGTTTGCGCATTCAGCATGCGATAATCGCCGCACGGATGCCATGATCCGTCTTTTTTGCGAACGAGCTGTAATGGGCTGGACCACTGTGAGTCAGAAGGACGACAAATTCCTTGCTCGAGTAGTATATTGAACTCTTTCTTTGCGATTTCCAATTTTTCGGGAGATAATCTGCGAACTTTTGACGCGCATGGATGTCCCGTGGTAGCGATAACGTGAGATACTTTCAATATGTTAGTATTAACATATAATTTATCCACTGTTATTGCTTTGAATTGGCTTAATAATTTAAAAATAACCGGGTTTAGCGATTCTGAGGAGATTGTCTTCAACTCGAAAGATGGACCTGTTATTGTTCCCTTTGATCGAACGTACATTGATGTCAATGGATCTAGTAATTGTTTGCTTCTAATATCCACTAATAAACCAAAGTGCTTTAAAAAATCAGCACCAATAATTGCTTTATCGACATCTGCCATAATAAATTTCCAAACGAAGTCTCTACGGAGGTTTAAATTTAATTTTAAAATTTTACTTCCGTACGTATTAATTTGAGTGGAATTAGCGGCAAACAGTTTAAAATCGCTTTTGTTATTTTTTTCGTAAATGTTAGGGGGAATGACGGACACATCTGGCCCAGTATCGACTAGGAATTGCACTTTACTAGCAAAGTCGATAACTATAAGACGACAATTATTATGGCAAGCGTCATTGGTCGTCATCAACGACGAGCCTACTGGTTTTTTGGTTCATTGCTATTCAATGCTTGCGACTTAAAATTGCAAGGTGTCGTGCACCTATGAGCCTTATCACCGAATTTGAAGTGATACCAGAACGTTGGGTACTTCTGTTTTCCGTTATTATCTTGCCCTACTTGCGCGTTATTGCTATGACAAGGATTCGATGGTCGCCCTGACGAACGACTTCTACTTCTATGCTGAACCTTCATGAGGTTATTTAGCTGGTTAGAAAGTAAATTAACTTGCTTTGTTAGGTTATCCAATGCGGAAGAATTGTTTGGGGAAATTCAACAAACTTCCGTTACGGATTGAACTTCGGCAATTTTATCTGCCGTGGACGCTAATTTGTCCAAGCTACCTTCTTCTAAGCTAGTTAATATGGATTGAGCGTGGGACGGCAAACGTTGAAGCCACAGATTTTTTAAGACTTCGTCCTGCATCTGTGCTCCTGCCAAATTCTGCATTTCTCTTAACAATTGCGATGGTTTTCGGTCACCTAATTGAAGTCCCTTAAGTAACCTATCCAATTTAATTTTCACCGAGTCGCTTAATCTATCTATGATAGTTTGTTTAAGGTCGTTGTATCTGTCTTTTGCCGGAGGTTGCTTGATTTTTTCCCTGACGCATTTTACTGAATCGGCGTCGAGTGCTGCTACTAGATAGCTGTATTTCGTTTGGTCCGTGGTTACATTTGAAATATTAAACTGTGCCTCTAGTTGACGAAACCATATTTCAGGATCATCCCTATTGAATGGAGGAGCTTTAACTGCAACTCTAAACGTTGATTTTGAATTTTGTTCGTCGTCGGACATTTTATTACAAAATAAACAATGCATGCAACAATTTCCACCTTAAACTACACTAAAACTTGTAAACCACTCTCGCGAATTTGGAATATTTTAACTTAGTGTGCGCGTACGCGTATAAATTACGACGGGATACATAAATGCGGTCTGGTACAGTTTTGCCAAGATCACGTTACAATATATGTATATATATGTGTTTGAATATAATTTTATAAAAATATTAAGAGCTACTTTAAAATTTATTTCCAAGATAAAACAAAAAAATTAATTTTAATTGTGACAATAAAAAATGTGGACACTTACGAATGATCTCTGCTTTTGTCGCCCTGGATGAATTTATGCTTCTTAATAATTAAATGCGTGTTGAAATTGCGGCAATATTATTGTAATACCATTGAAATTTCGTTGCAAATTGCAATATATATTACCGTTGGTTTTGCCTCGTTGAAATACGTATTACGTGTACCGTTTCGTATTGTTGATTTTGTATCGTTGTACTGTGTACTTGCGTATACCGTTGTACTATATATTTATCCCCACGTGCTTTGAGTAGTCGAATTGGAAGTATAAATTTTTCAAACTTTTTATTTCGAATAATTCCGTTAATTTATATCAGAAGTACTGCAGATTCTTTTTGTCGTGGTCACCAATTATGGGGTGGGAGTGTGAATATGTAGAGCAGCGCCGGGGCTGGCGTGATATCTCTGCCTATAGTATATCCCCAATGTTTTATTTTAGCGCTCCGCGTCTCCGAACGAAATTATGGTTCGATTTAATGGCGGACCGAAATAAAATGCGTGGAAATAATTTTATGTTTTCAACTTTTATTTAATTCACTTGATATTCACTACATTAGTTGAATTTATTTATAATGTAAGTATTCCACTTGGATGTTTTCTATTGCCACCAAATTTATATAAAAACTACTTTTAAATTGCTTTTACAAAATTACAAATTATTTTTTACTTTACGTTTTTATTACGACTTGTCGATCATGACGCTGGCTAAAAACTGTACTGTAGTATTATGTGTGTTGAAAAAACGTTTTTTTTCCTTTGTTACTTTGTGAAAAAATTTTCGAGTGGCGATTGCTATAAGTTATTCCAAAATGACACGAGAGCCGTGCACCGGTTTTAGTTTACGTGAAGTTTTAGAGCTGTGAACCGGTTTTAATTTCATTGCTCGTGCATGCTATGTTTTGTGTTTATTTATGCCGCCACAAATCTACCAGCTCCGTAGGATGCGCATCACGTAAGCTGTTCTGATCACAATTTGCAAGTGTACGTAATGCCTCCGTGTGGCAACCACTGGTAACTGGAACCATTAGGCAGAATGGGGTCTTTTGGGACAGGCTAAAGTACGGTGCTAAAGGAGAAAACCTTGACAAAAATCCCTAATCTAAGGCGGAACAGCATATGCCGAAGGATGGATGGCTGATATGTTAATCAGTCCAAATATGCGGACTCTAGATACCAAGCTTCCTCCAGTTTTATTTAGCCTTCCTATAGTAAAACTGGGTTACCTGCAGGCGACTTTCTATTCCCAGCAACAAGCAAGAGTAAAATCAAAACAGTAGACAAGGGACGGGTAGGAATATATGGGAGTAGGACTGCCCCCTCGAAGTCGTTGAGTCCCAATGCTACCAGTTTTCTAGCAGAATTAAATGATATAGTAAACATCTAGGAGGGAGAGCATGTGGGTGTAATGTACCAACATTTATATTGTGTGTATTGTAACGGGATTAAATATCCATCATTTGTAAAATTAAAATGTGTTTATAGAAATAGAATACAATTTATTTGCTGATTAACATATAATAAAACATAAAACTGGCGCAGTTGGTAGGATTAATAATTATTAAATTATTATTCAACAAACCTAATAATAATTGAGTGATTTGGTGTGTGTGTGTGTGTGCCGTGTAACGGAATAATAAAAGCGTGTTTCCGTTCATTGTTGTATATTTCGAATTATCTCGATCATTAATTCGAAAAATTTTATTGATCGTATGTTAACGGGTTATGGGTGAAGATAAAGTCGATCCAAAGCCACCTAAAAACATTGTGCCACTATTTAACATACATCAAACATGTCTACGATTGGTGCTATCGAATCTTTTGACGTTACAAAACCCAACAGCTGGAGTTCATATACGAAGCGGTTTGAAATGTTTTTAATCGCCAACAGTATAAAGGACGAAACGATCAAGAGCGCAACATTCTTGAAATCCTTAATAGCTCCTAAAACGGTAAGTGAATTAACCTATAAAGAAATTATCGAATCATTTTTCTCCACGCCCTTCGGAAACCGCTTCTTTCCAAAAATTCTTCCAACGTAATCAACAACCGGAAAAGGGAATAGACGAATACATTGCTGAATTACGGAAGCTAGCAATCGATTGCAAATTTGGAAAGTTAGATATACTGGAAAGAATGTTGCGCAATCGCTTGGTCTGCGGATTGCAGTATTTATCAATACAACAAACTTTTCTCACGGGTGAGCAAATTACACTACAAATTGTACAGGAAAAGGCATTAGCCGCCGAAGCAGCCAGAATCAACAGCAAGTAAAATTTGTAGGCAAATAACAAGGCAACCAGTCAACTCCATCCAGAAATCAACCTTCACGATCACAGCAACCCCAAGGTCGTTATCAACCACGATCGACATCCACACCAATATGTAACAACGCACTACGTAACGGTCAGTCATCTTCATCAAGGCCAACGAATTGCCAAGGCTGCGGAGGTGATCATTCGAGCCAGCAATGCCGTTATCGATTTTCAAGATGAAATTCATAAGGAAAATACGGCAAAATCGCATCTTCATGTCGCTCTTCTGGAAAAGGACGCAATCGTTCGCAATTAAACGTAATATCACAAAACAACGATTTCAAAAAATCAACAACCGTTATCATTAACAACAAAGAGTGTGTTTTTGAGGTTGATTCAAGTGGATTTTCAACATAATTCCATCGAACTTTTGGGTACGGCCGATGTCGATGTGCGATATAACAACAAAAGTATATCGTCACTGTCGTTACAAATCACTTCATTGAGCAAAACTAACGTTCTTGGTTGCGATTGGTTTGCGGCATATGAATAGCAATATAATAAGTTATTTTCAACTGAGCTTGGAACATATTGGGGAAAACCAATTTCTCTGAAACTTGATACGAACGTGGTTCCAATTCATCTGCCTGCCAGAAGTATTCCTCTCGCTATTCGTCGACTTGTTGAGGATGAATTGGAAAAATTAACAAATCGAGGAATATTAGAACCTGTTGATTACAGCGATTGGGCGACACCTATCGTACCGGTAGAAAATTCGGATGGATCAATTCGTATATGTGGGGACTACAAATCAACCGTTAATAAAGCATTAAGCCCACATTGCTTCCAAATTCCGTCGACAAAAGATTTATTGGCAAATTTACCACCGGGAAAATATTTCTCGAAGCTTGATTTAGCTCAAGCGTACCAACAGTTCTCAGTGTGCGTTCAAAGTAAAACGTTTACAATTTGGAATATCATCCGCACCTGGCATATTCCAAAAATTTATCGAACAGCTGCTCAAAGGAATCGAAGGCGTTCTTCCTTATTTTGATGATATCATCGTAATTGGACTGACGGAGAAGGAACATATGGACCGCCTATACTAAGTTTTTAAAATATTAGATGAAGCTGTCCTTCGATTGAGACATGATAAATGTAAATTATATGTCTCTTCAGTAAATTTCCCGGGTTTTCGCATCGATTTCAATGGAATTCGCCCTACTGAGGAAAAATAACAGCTATCATCAACACTCCGGCACCTCAAGGCAAAAAGTAACTTCAAGCTTTTTTATGTTTTTTTTAGAAGGAAAAGCTACCATTGCTGAGCCGCTACATCGTCTTCTGGAGAAAGATTCACAGTGGATTTGGAATAACACTCATCAATGGTCATTTGAGGAATTAAAAAGTCTTCTCTCCAACGACAGTTTCTTAGTGCATTACAATGAGTCACTGCCAAATATATAAAATATAAAAGGCTGAAACCGCATGTGGTGATCAGAAGTTCGGTCTTTGGTATTACAGTTTTGACAGTATTGATTTCTATTTTAACCAACACATATTTAATTATACAACAACAGCCAAACAGGTCGAAAGCTTCAGTAACATTCCAATTTAACACGAAAAATCGTATTCTAGAACTTTATACCGAAAGTAGTATACAAAATTATACTGATATCTCTAACCGTGTATAACTGACCATATTCCAGAACTATATCCAAAAATCATTTTAGAATCCCATTTACAACGCACATGTCAAATTTCATAATTATCGGGTAATGAACAACCATGATCCATCCTACTTTGCCATATTCCAGAGCTTTATCCAAAAAGAAGTATATAGTTCATCCTTCTCCATATCCTTTAGGTTTCCTTTACTAATTCCATTTCCCACAACCACCTTACTTGCGAGGGTTGTTGTTTCATCTCCTGTAATGCCCATTCTGGAAAGAAGACGATTTTATTTATCATACTCCATCATGAGCTCATCGTCCAATGATATTTCAGTCGAGAGATCTATGATTGTGATTTATCTGTTTTGATTCTCACGAGTTGTTGGCATGGAAGAGTCACTTTTAGGACATCCAGCTCTGTAGGCTGTCCAGAGTCCGCATACTATAGAGACTGTTTATACTAACAGCCACTCATCTATCTATCCGTACGCTATTCCTCACGATTCAATTAAAGCAAAATAAGGAAACCTCAGAGCATTGCTACCATCCCAACGTCGAATGTGGAAAAATTATTTCTTCATACTCGCTATCTAAGATCATTGATAATGGATCTCATAGTTTTAAATATTTAGTTTGAAGGGGTATTTCGGCAATTTACCGGAGGTAGTTTAATTTTGAAATCAACCATACAGTTTTAATTATAAATGTATAGGACATTAGACAAGCTAAGCCAAATTCAAAACGTTTTACATCTATATTCCATGTTGCATTATTGTGTAAAAAAAAATTCGTAGTTATATAAACTTGAATGATTTGCTTTCAAAACTATTTGCAATGATATTACATTGCAATGTACATATACCTATTTATCCGAAGCAAACTGGTTTGAGATGTATAGGTATGTTCTTTAGCGCATTCATTATCCCTGAACTATAATACTATACAAAATAAGTTTTAAATTAAACCAGTTTGTTATTGATCGGTATAACATGTTCTATTCGAGGACATTGTGCTACATACCTCCGAGCTGGCCGACCCTTTAATACAATATAAAATCGATTAGCGCGCCTCTTATTATTGAACCGATCAATGAATTTATGTTAATGTAAGCTATCATCAACTGACAGAATGTAACAAACAAAAAACATAAAAAAATTTGTTTACATACAATTTTCACGTCAAAACCTTGATATTATCAAATAAATCGATTTGACTCTCAAAGTGGTTTTTATGTATGAATAGTTAATTTATGTGATGCTATTTTTATTTCTAATAAATTACAACAATTTGGAAACTTCAGAGTTTCCAACAAAAAAAAAGTCAAACAATAAAAAAATTTAATTCGGTTTGTAGATTGTAAAAATTTGCTATTTATAAGTCACTAATGCTCGTTACTAAACTTCATAAATTGTAAAACTGGTTAAGTCGATTGATTCGTTGTGCTATTTTGGTATAGGTTTGTCTAGTCACCAAATACGATATAGGAAATTAAATTGTACGCATTGTTTACATTATAAAAGCTTTTATTGCTCCGGACTATAATTCTGCAATGTAATGTAACAGATTTGAACTGATTGAAACTGGTTTAACTGGTTTCTCATTAATTAGTTGGAGGTTTATAACTCAATTAGTTGCACATTAAAACAAATATGTTAATAAATCAAAATTATGTTAATCAGAGACGCGTTAATTGGATATATAGCCATGATCATGTGATCTTGAACTTATTAGTAAACGATTTGAACGTTTAAAAATAAATTGGCTCGGCAAAGAAACTTTTTTTTTTTTTAAAGACTTATTTATACCTCCTGGTGATTTTGCAATTTATTATTTCAAATCAATATTTAGTACCGGAAAGTAACAAGCGGTTCTTAAAATTCTTGAACTTCCCATTACCCCCAAAATTGCAATTAAATAATTTTACAAACAAAGGTCAATATCTTGTTTATAGCGTATTATATTTCAAAATGCAATGTAATAGGTGTTTCAAAATTCGGACATAAATTTATGTTGGTTTATCGAGTTTTAATTAACTTAAATTTGTATTTATGAGTATTTTGTAAAACAAAACTTTTGTGAACTTTCAATTCATGTATTATAAATCCAACACAAAACCTATAAGAAAAGCACTCCCAAGGTTGTATTGTTTGCTGGTTGTTTGAACATATGCTTAATGAACAGAGTATTTGATTTTTGAATTGCAATAAAATTGAAAACATTATTAGTCGTTGAGTATATTTATAGAGAGGCTAATGTTCAACTCAAGTTATGAAAGAGGAATTATAAATTTAGAACGGCTAAACTTGGACTTAATAAACAATGTAGCTTATTTTTTTACATCAGATAGATCATAACATACATATCTATATGCACAGGGGGATAAATGACCTCAACCGAGTTTCGCTGAATATTTTCTATTATTAGTAATTCGCTTATTTAATAAATGCAAATTTGTGTCACTGCAATGGTATGATGTCTTTATAAAATAAAATATATAAATCATAAGCTGTGGGAAAAATTATTAATGAATTTTGTGAATTAATGTGCAAGTGTGTAAGGAATAGTTACCTTGCGATAATTTATAACTTGGGGATGACACTATGAATGATTGACGTTTAATAACAGAAATACATATAAAGTGAGTGGAGACGTCTACAAAACATTAATAACTTTAATATTGAATACGATTGATTTGAACTTCACCTGTACATATATAAGTTCAGAGGCAGATGATTTGCACGTTTACTCTTAGATCATTAAAGCACCTTGCTCTTATTAAACTCTTTAGTTTAAAGTTGAACACCTCGTCTATATAGACGCTTATGAATTCACAAATCATTTCTCTTTTACCCGTACATTAAAGATTATGTGGTACTTCTATAGTTTTGTTTCTTTATGTTGGGATAAAATAACACAGGTTATTCCAACACAAATAAAAAAAAATTATAGTCGCACTTAAAACAAATGATGGCAGCCGAGCTGTAACACCGAACGAGCATCCATTTTCCGTACTTTATTTTAGCCGCTAGTCGATTGGGAAAAATTTGGCCAACTGCACGAAACAAACCGAAAGAAGACAACAATTAAACCAATACATTCTTCCTCATTTTTCTTCCCTTTCCTCCGCTTTTTGTTAGACTAACAAACCCTTAGCCAATACATACACAACTCCGTGCAATAATAAGAATCTTAACTGTCAAGGTTGGGCGTCTCGTTCTCACAACAAAGTATCAAAACAAATACAGTTAATCAAAACAAAGACAAAACAAAAACAACGCAAGAGAGGAGAACTGTGTTCACTCAACTATACTTAAGGCTGATGAATCGTTCGTATTAGCAGGAATGAATATTTTGTAATCTATCATTCAAATTAGATCTGGAAAGTTGAAATCGCCGGTTCTAGCGGGAAGTAAACTGTGCTATTTAACAGAAATAAACTCAATGATTGGGTTTTTAAATAAAAGTTTACAAGAATAAATTTTGCGTACTGCAATAAGCACACTACCACCTTTACGTTATGTACAAAAGTTTGAACACGACGGAAAACGCAAAAGTCCGAAGGAAAAAAACTCCGCATCATTAAAATGGACTGTAAGCCATGTTTCGGTCAGTATTATTACGTCGTGATTAGATTCTAAAATTCCAAGATAGAAATTGTTTGATTTTGATCGCATGCCACTACAAATAAAATATAAAATCGATAATCTATTGACGAAATTGTTAGATCCAGTGATGATATTGCTAGAATTAGATATGTGTATGAACTGTGTTAAGATTATTGTGAGAATTTGGTAGATTAGTATTCAAAATATTAAAATTTAATGTATTGAATAAAATTAAATTGATACTTTGCTGCGAGCTCCTTTCTTGTTTTTTGACCGGCGTTTTTCTTGAAAATCGCGAACTAGAACCTCAGGTGGATAAATTCAGGATTTTTTAAGATACCATGCAAGCTTTCGATGACTCCAATCTTGAAAGACACAAACGTTATTTCTTCTGGATCCCGGTCTCCAGGCGACAGTGAGCAGCAGGACACGTTTGATGGATTACAAATGCTGTTTTTAGATGTAATGTAATGGGATATCGACTCGGTGGTAGTAATTGGATGAAAACGGGAAATATACAAATACTTCTTTCGAACCACAGGTACTGAACTCAATTCCATGATTCGGCAATCCGAAATTGGATTACCTAAATTCTCAACCCGAACGGCTTCCTGATTAGATAGTAATGTCGAAGAGTCCGATACAATAGATGTAGAAATAGGTGTTGGAATGTTCATAATAACTTCATCGGACGTGAATTGCGGAAAGTGTAGTGATAGGCCAGCAGTAACTTGAACGTGGCGCTTGGAACTGATCAATTTTTTCAATTCATCATTTTGGTATCCACTACAACTTTATCGTTGGTGACTAAGATGAGTAAATCCTTGCACTTCACCTTAATATCATGAATCTCCTGGTTTAGCAAATCGAATTCAATTGATTGGCAGCTGTTGCAAACGAATTTCGCATAAGGGCATTGTTTGAACTATTTGGTTCATCTCTCAAAATTCCAGTCGACATAACCAGGGTGGAATGCTTATTTACATTTTTCAAAACATGATATGGCTTCGCGGCAGGGTTACTGGTAAAACAGTTTACAGAGCTGGTTGTTCAAACGGTTTTTTTATTAAATGTTGTATTTTATTTACTGTATAACAGAATATTCCTGCTATATTATGTACCCGTGCAAGGTTTCTCACACACAAGTCTTCATAATTTTTGTTTATTTCCACACAACGATTTTTAGAAAAATTCTACTATTTTTTCATACAATCCAATGAAATGCACAAAAAACACAATTGTTACACTATTTTTGCAAACAACACTGGAACTGTTAATATGTTAATAACCGTTTTGGTTATAAACTATCATGTAACTTAATTAGACTTAACAGCATACAATATTTCAAATTAAATTGACCTGTTTCTGTTTTTTTTTAATATGAGCTGAGCCGCCACACAATAAAATTAATTTAATTTAAAGCTGAATATTCGTATGCTTTAATTTAATATTTTTAATTATTTTTTTAAAATTTAAAGATATAAAATTATTTTTCCTTAGCACTAAAATAAAACACGACCATTTTCTACAATGACTACTCGAGAACCTTACAACAGCAGCTTAAATCGGTTACGGTTTATTGTTCCGTGTTCGGTATTTCAGTTCCTGTTCGATGCTCTGGTTTGGAACATATCGTTGGCTTAGGTGTATATACATATTTATTACCCGTTGTTGATTAAGAACTTAGAAAAATGGTTTATAAACGTATACAATCCGTTTACCAAGCATTCAATTATACTGAAAGTTTATGAATAACTCTCAAATACTAAGTATATAGACGATAAACATTTACTAAACGTTTCGCGTCATTTTGCTACCCAGGTAGCAAAATGAAACGACGGTTTCCAAAAAATCTCACGGTTATTGGAATGTTGTTTTAAATGTTTCCTAAAAACCAAAATAATAAAATTAAAATTTAATTGAGCGGAGTTTCAAAAACGATCATATAACTAAATATTTGCGTTTAAAAATTGGTCTATTTTCAGCAAATTCGACACGATTTTGTTTTCATTTATCATGCCTAAACAATACTTTTTAATTTTCCGGAAACGTTTTTATCAAAGAAACTCGTTTGAAACAGTAATTTTTGAATTAGAAATTCTATGTATTTTAAAACGTATTTAAATCGTTTAGGGATACGTTATTTATACGTATTAAAAAAACTTAAAAATAATGATCGTGAAACTAAACCATTACGGACAGAAACCAACAAACGTTAACGAATATTTGAAAGAATTAAGAAATTATAATTAAGAATGGTCTAAAAGTATGAATTAAAAACGGAATGTTTTATTTGCGACTCTCCCGCTAAAGCATACAGTAAATATTGGGTGTGTGAATTAATTCTTAGACTCGACATTTAGATGTCGCTACGTGAGATTGCGTATAGTTTGACAAGCAATTCTAATTGCATTTTGTAGCTGTCACAATTGTCGAATCGTATACGATAAGTTGTTTTTTCGAGGGGTTCTTCTTTTCGTTTTTGATTCCAAGAAAACTGCCGCTGAAGCTCACCGATTGCTTTCTGATACTTATGGTAAACAAGCTCCATCGAGAGCAAGCTGTTTCAATTGGTTTCATCGATTCCAAAGTAGTGATTTTGACTTGACAGACAAAGAACGGCCAGGGGGTCAATTCTCGTTCGATGAAAAAATGAGATGAAAAAAATCTTTCCATTTGGTTTCCATCACATATTTGTCATTAGTATCTTTTCACGCAACAGCAATATGCGATTCTCGTTGTCCAAATGAAAAAAGAACGAGGAAAATACGCTGAATACTACACAGCAAACATATTTTATCAAGTTTCATATATATTTCCGATAGGTGCGCTAGGTAAATGGGGCAAATAATAGCTAAATAAATGATAAAAGAGATTATAATTTGTAATTCGATTTAATCACTCTCTCAAAGAAAGGTAAATAGAGAGTTAAACCAGTTTTCGTCATTGCTTGTCAAAATATAAAATAAATTACTAAAATGGCCAAATTTTATTAAAACTAAACGAAACTAATTATGTAGGGATTTTTCTTAAATGAATTGAAATTTTTTTAATAAATTTGCTTATAAATTAGTTTTAAAGTGACTAAGTAGTATTATAATTTTGTTAAATTAAAACAGAATTTCCATATTCATTTTTATTCCCACGACCAAAATACTCGGTGAGCAAGAATGATATATTACAAGATTGTCTAACTCTTATGGAGAGTAAACATGCTGGTCCCTACGCTTTATTTTCTCTTTGGATTTTTATTTTCTCATTTGGTTTTTTATACTGCACAGCAGTGATATTAAATATTGCACTGAAACGCATCGATTTGCTTTCATCACACTATGAGCAGAACCAAAACCAACACAAATGTCTTATACAAGCCATATTATTTCCTTGACGCACGCATATTATTAAATCCAAAACCTACTATTTTCTGTAAGTGTTAGTGATATTTTATACTGTTTTTGATACAAACTACAATTTAAAATCAAAGTATGTAAAGATTCTACTGTATTTATGACGCTAATACTTACAGAAATAGTAGGTTTTATTTTGTGTTTGTATGGCAATAATATGGCTTGTATAAGACATTTGTGTTGGTTTTGGCAGAACGTTTATATTGATTTTGACTGTAGAACAAACAAAATTAAAATACATTCATAATCATTCTGTGTGAGTGAGTGCTACAAATATTTAATACTATGGAAAGTAAAAGAAAGATATATACAATAGCACGTGCATTTGTATTGATCGTACGTTATTGATTTTGTATCTCATTCATTCATTCAATCAAGCCGATTAAAATAAACGGAATGATAGATGAACCAGCTATGAGTGAAATAAAATTATATTTACGATACGAAAAAAAGAAAGATATAGAGACTGGTCCCTACGCTTTATTAAATTCGAAAAAAAGAGAGTAACGTTTTTAGAGTTGAATAATCTTGTAATATATCATTCTTGCTCGGTGAGAATGTTTTTTTCATATGAGAAGATTTTGACGTCATTTTTTTCCTTCTCATGAAACATGAATCAGAAATCTATATTTCTCACTGAAAATACTTTTCATTGTACTTCTCACAGAAAGAGAATTGACCCCCTGGTCAGCCAAAAAAGTTTGAAGATGCCGAATTACAAACATGATTGGATGAAAATGCATGTCAAACGCAAAAAGAACTTGCAATGCAGTTAAACATTGACCGATCAACCATTTCTCATCGTTTGCACGCAAAAAAGAAATATCGCGGTTTGTACCATAATGCATTTTGTACCCTATCGTGTTTTGAAATATCGCACTTTGAAATATCGCGTTTTGTACCATATCGCGTTTTGAAATATTGCGTTTTTAAATGGGACTTTGTTTTGATATATAGCACAACCACATAAAGATTTAAAATTGGTTCTAGCCATACTCATCCAATCATAAATATTGCTCTCGTTTTGCCCGAGCTTTGTTACCACCAACCACAGGAAACACAAGTACAACTTGCCTCACGTGTTCCGGAGCATTATGTTTTAGCCAGTATGTTGCCATTGCGATTATTCCAGAATTTTTATTCTGACCTCCACAACCATCAGCGATCAAGTGAATCTCTTTAACTTCCTGAGATAATGTTATTTTTTTTGTCAAACAATCATAGACAGCTGATGAAATTTGATTTGCCCCCTTAGGAGAATCACTTTCCTTCCAAAAGTATATAAATGTGTTATCTTGTGTCTGCTGATCTTTTGATGATCCTAAACATACTGTAAAATTATATATATAT
The DNA here is from genome assembly GCA_963556165.1 of Tipula helvola. NCBI lineage: Eukaryota > Metazoa > Arthropoda > Insecta > Diptera > Tipulidae > Tipula > Tipula helvola. The sequence continues at coordinate 133,150,484 of OY744483.1, forward strand.
AATTGGCGCGAGTAATACGCTGCCTGGTCGGGAACTTTAGGAAGTGGCAAGTTTTTTTAGGCAGTCGTACGATAACTTCAGTATTGTAGGATCATTGTTCCTTAGGATATCGTAAAACGCTGATGCTCTCAAATTATGAATGCGCTTCTCGGTAATAAAATTTACTTTCTCGGTACCATTTGCATGTTTAATCTGTTCTTTCAACTTAATACAAAGTGAACAAGCATCTGTGGCAGGTGTACCGAAACCAACGTTGAAATTAATGGTAAAGATTTTTCTAAAATATGATTGTTTTACCTTTAGCTTTTCATCCTCAACAGAGGTGTTATAGATCTTCCATATTTTCGTAATATTTAAGTCCGAGGAAACATACTGCCGCGTTTTATTTTTCTCCCTGCAATAATGGCTATCCACAGTAGTAAGGGTTTGAATAAAATGTAGTACTGAGTCGTGCTTTTCGATAAACTTATTTTTTATCCTATCACCACCCCTGTTTTCTTTTGGTAGGGCTCCAGTCAGTAAATGCCGTTTGCAAATTCTCTGCACTCTGTCTTTGGATATATCCAAAACTTGTAGGAATGTTTGCCGGCACACTGGTATTCTGTTTGTCTTACTTCCTGGCGTTAACACTGATTTTTTTATAAAGAATTTTGAGCTACAACTTTTCTTACCAGCCAGCCTTCATTTTCTTTGGTAAACAGCTTGTCGTATATTTTAAAATAAAACAATCCTGCTTTATTTTATTAGGATCCTGATAAAAAATTGTGTTAAAATGGTTTATATCCCGAATTGTAAGTGTGGCACAGCTTTTCGATACACTATTATGATTACATTTAGGCAGAGATGATGTCTTTTTCTTGGAATGTCTGTATGAAATTAAATTGTTGTTAAACTATCCCAATTTCAACACGTATTTCTACTTACCTTGCCTTTTGAGTCTTTTTCGCTGTCCAAGAATCGATATTTTTAAGTTTTTTTCGGCCCTTTCCTTTGGTGCTTAATTGGACTAAATTAGGCTCAATCTCGTCCATTTGGATTAATTATAAGTCACAGTTCAATTATTTAATTAAATTCTAAAAAGAACACACAAGAGTATCACAACGTCTGTTCATGTTGAAAACACTTCAACAACTAAAAATTTACAAGTAAACTGTCAAAAATTCGCGCCAAAAGTAAATGAATATTAAGGCCCTTTTCCAATTACCGACTTATTTCAAACTTATTGACTTATTTGACGCCATCTTGAATAAGTCGGTAAAGTCATTCCAATTCATTTTGCTGACTTATTTTGACAGCGGATGATGACAAAAATTTGTGTCTGTGTTTATGTCTTTAATTTAAAATATTACTTTTATCTACTTATATCAGGGGTTGAAATATTGCTCCATTACATCGCGTATTATACTGCTTTCTTTTCATTTTAAAATTAACGCATGAAAGACAAGACAAAATATTATGAATGACAGAATTTTAATGTTTACATGTAACAGAGCTGTATAGTTTATATGACACCAAATATGTTTTTTATGAAAGAAAGATATAGAAAATAAGTCACCTCATCAGCAGACTTATTTAAATAAGTCGGTGCAAACAAATAAGTCGGTAATTGGAAAAGGGCCTTAGGCTAGTTTTGAAAACAAAAATTAAAATCAATTTATAAATAAAGGAAAATATGGATAGTTTTGTTATAAAGAAAAAACAGCCAGTTTTGTTTCGCAAACTGTCCAAGTTATGGCTAGTTCTAATACTAACATCGATTTTATTGTAAGTTTTACAATAAGAAAGAATAGTTTTGCAGGGAATACCTATTTGTAAATAGAATCCATTTAAACAGCTGGAAAATTGTGCGCTTTCAACTACTTTTATGTGGAAAGTGCATACGGCAAGTTTTGATAATATGGTACTCAAATGCTTCAAGCAAAATTTATACGAATTAAGAATAATAACGTACAGATTAGGCGCACTTATTTGTAAAATTCATAATTTGATTTTGCCGATTTCCAATTGTGAAACAATTAATATTATGTATGTCACGTCATATTTTCTTTCATTTATAAGCATTAAGGTAACCTATACGTAAATATTATTATTATTGTTTTGTTTTCTGAAAACGTATGTCTACAAAATACTACTGAGATCAAAACGAAGTAAGACTTTTCCATTTAAATCGAGCGGCCTTATCCAAACGAGTAGTTTTATTTTTCTTACGTTGGTAGTACCCTAATAGATTTCTGTGTCAAATTTCGTATCAAAATCTGTAGGAGTTATGAAATACGCTTGTTTACTTTAATCTAAAAAAGTGCATTTTTCGATTTTCAAAAAAAGTTCAGTTAAGTGGAATCAAATTTCACTTCAAAAATAGAATTTCGGCTTCCAAAACATTGAAAAAAGCTTTTGGTGACAATGCACTGTCCATAGCGAGTGTTTTTGATTGGTATATGTTGTTCAGAGAAGGCAGAGGATGCATTGAAGATGATGAACACTCTTGATATCCTTCGACGTCTACCGATGAGCACTACGTCAAGGAAGTCAAGGATTTTTTATCTTGTATTGACATGATGCAAATATTTTTTATATTTTTATTGTGAGTACGCCTCTGCATTTTTGTCGAACAAATCCAAGAATGGTCAGGTAATAAAATCACGGACATGTATGGTTTTTACCCGACATAATAAATTAAAAGTTATCATTCATTAAACAGACAACTTTAAAGCGTTGGAGTGAAAAATTGAACCATATATTTTGTCGGAGAATCCTACCTCTTGAACTTAAATATTTTTGTTACACAATTCTACAAAAAAATAGATGGTTATGTATAAATTTTCAAACTTCGTTATTTAGACATGTTTTCGATGGTGGACACGCTTGACACCCACACTTTGTTATCAAACGGAGTTATTAGGAGAAATAAATGATGGGTATCATTTGGGTCCAAAAAATTTAATAAAACAAAAATGTGATTCAAATTTAATGTTTAATTAGTTAAAATTTTTAATTTTCTTGAAGCTGCTATTGAATTTTCCCGTTCGCCTTTAGAAATAACTAGCCATTTGCAATTTTTGCGAAGCAAAACCAATAAAAGAAATTTAATTAATTTATTGAAATGCTCATAGCAAAGGTCGTTATGATTTGGCATAAATGATAAGAATCTTGAATTTAGTTTCTCCAAACTAAATTTTGTCATTTCTTCCAGTATATTATTAATATGACTTTTTTTATTAAAATTTTTTTCAAATATTTGAACTAAAAAGGTCGCCATTTCAAACCACTCATCCGTTGGCGCTTTTAAAGATTCGAAGTTGGAGCTATCTTTCTTGAAATTTTTTTCACATCATTCGCATTGATCACTCTGTCAGGCTTTAATAACTTTTTGATGCATTTCTCGCAATCAATTTTTGCGCGTACACAATAGCCAGCAAAATATGCTATTGCATTGGAAGTCAATTGAGTGAATGCCGTTGTGGGGTTGAGCGGCAGATCATTCGCCTTTGATGAATCGATTTCTTGCTCATCCTGATGTTTAATGCTGTATTTATATTCATTTTTGAATGCTTTCCAATTTAGCTTTAAATTTAAATCATCATCAGGTAAACAGTTGGAGTGTATTGAATTGAACAAAACTTTCGCAACAACAATGTTCGCAAAATGAACCCCGATTTGGTAGCTCGACGGCATATAATTGAAGCCGCCTTTGTCTCTCAATGCCGAAAAAAAATTCTCCAAAGCATCCTGATTGGTTTTCCCGGTAAGTATAAATTCTACATTAAAGCTAGAATTTAAATGATTTATCAGCGCTAATTGGGCGCTTATCGTTAGTTCAAGCCCTTTTAAAAACTTAAAATAATTTTCGTTTTTTGAGATAATTTTCAATTTTTTTAAAAATTCTAAACTTTGTTCTAAATAAATATACGTATTGTTATTTATTCTAAGCGGCTTCTCAAAAGGATTTTTAGATGCAAAATTGCGACAGTTCAGACAATCGAAAGTGTTGTTGATCGTTCGATGATATTTGCTGTCGGTACCACGTGCTCCATAAAATTTTCAAAAATGGACGTCATTGTTTTCAGTGCTGTACGTATTGCACAACAAACAGTGTTACTCAAAACCTGTATGGCCAACTTCACGCTCATTTTCTGGAAACTGTTGGGTTCCATATTCCAAAAAATTTTTTTTCATTGACCATAATATATGGTTTTTCTGTTGATACCCCAAAATATTTATAAACTGCCACGTTCGTTGCATTCGTTGATCACACGTCAGCATCACGACCTCTAAATTTAGAACCTCTTGACATAATTTGATGTTATTTATAATTAATTGTCCTAGCTCCTTAACATTGATGGAGTTATTAATTAGAACGTAATTTATTATGTGCTTCCAACTACCGACTAAACCACGTAAAATAAAAAACATAGCTGACGTAGCTAGTTGATTCGACCTCTCACTTCCGTTATCGCAATATCCCTCGACTTTATCAGTTACGAGATTTACCGTTAAGTCCTTCTTAATTTGGATTTCGTCGAAACTTAAAACACATAATCGAGATGAAGTTGGCATATTTTGAAATAAATGTTTCAGTTGATGCATCAAAATGTCGTTTGTTCCGGGTGAATTAGCATCATACAATGAGAGTACAGTGGTTGTTTGCAAACGATTAAGTACTGTGCGATGGTATGAGAAGTACGATATGATATGAAGAGCAAGGTCTCAGTGGTGATGTGCCTGACGAATGAGATACCCAGACAAGTGGCTCCCAAAGTCGTCGAGACGTTGGAGACACAGTCTAGGCTGAATGTGTCCTTGATGATGCGCACGCGTTCGGGTTTAGCGATGACCTCGATGTTGAAATCGCCGCAGAACACAAGAGGTATATCGGAGTCCATACTGACATATGGCTGTACATATACTGGCTCCGGGGAATGCCTCATCTGTTCCTATTAGATGAGGCATTCTCCCTTTACAATGCTCTCTAGCATTGTAAATCGCCACTTTGTAGATCTAAATTTTAATTAAAATTTATGTGAAAATTAATTATTTTAATCTACAATAAATTTTCTGCCACATATTCTTTACGCAAAAATTGACACTAGAATTGTTCTGATCAGATGAGCCGTTCGCTCGCTGCAGTGCTTTCAAGCATTGTAAATTGCTATTTTGTAGTTTGTAATTTTATAATTAAAATTCATGTGGATATTAATTAATTTAACTTAACATAAAACTACCGGTTTTTTACGGAAAAATTGACATCATCGGATCTCCGATCGGACGAGCCATTCTCTCGCTACACTGGTTGAAGCATTTGCCGCCTGAAGACGTCATTGCCATAATATTATGCGTGACACATAAAGCCGAAGGACCAATCTAAGCAATCATATCTTTAAATTGATGGTGATGCTTATAGTTAATGAGTAATTGGTTACGACCAAGGGCTAAATTTCGGAACATGCGGTGTAAAACGTTATCACGTCAAAATTAAACGAACTAATTTTAAAGAGGCTATGACCGAATGAAAGCAGTTTAATTGTAAATTCAATTTGACAAGGTATAGAATAATTTTCAGAACAATTAATCTTACTAGTTTATTTGATTCTAATATGTGCCGAAAATAATTTAATCTAAACCACAGGACATACAAAATGCATTTATTGATATAATTAAAACATACAGAATTATGCATAGACCTTTCACACAAAATTTGCTTTCACAGTTTATTAATACCTTGTTCATACGATTTTGAGCTTTCCAGAATTTCATGATTCCACACATGATGTCGAACATCTGTTATTTATTTAATGTGTTTTGACAGGCCTAAATAAAATATGCTGTATTTCAATATGTGCAAATAAATGAAAATACGAACTTTTTAAATTTCAATTTATATAGCGACAATCTGTCTGGTAAGGTGACTTTTTTTTACTAAACATAACATTTTTACACTCCCTTTTTAATACATCACATGTATTTGGCAAACTAATCAATTTCGATGACAAAAAAAAAACACAAAAGTTTTGCACGTTTTGACTCAAAATGATCGAACGGCTGATAAATAATTAATTATTCTTTTTATCTTGAATCAATTAATTGTGTTTTTTGTGTTCATTAAAAATGGTTAAATGGTTAAACTAAAAAGTTTGTTAAATACATATTCTGTGTCTGCGCTGTCTTAATTTATGTCTTTATGTCTTGAAATAGATTTAAATAAACATTTTGAAAGTATTAATTTTGAGTCACAAAGAGTGAATGTTTAGATCAGACAATTGATTGTACATACATATATTTATGTCCATTTATTATGTATATATGTATGTACTCACAAACATAAACTAAAATACTTTTTTTTTTTTCTTTTTTGAGGTAAGGTCAAGTTTAAAATGCTTACGTTATTATTTTATATATGGTGGCCTCATTAAAATTAAAAATATTTTAAATTTCCAATTTAGAGTAAGGTTTTTTTTGGTGCTTTCTATCGATTAATAAATTAATATAGAATTAATTGGTAATGCGAAGCAAAGTCAAAGCAATACACGAATACATCACATGTATACCAATGAAGGTTAAGTTCAAGCGCGCGCCAATTCAATAAAACACTCGCATAATATAAATGTCTCATGATTTATAGTCATATGTATATTTAATTTACGATATTCTTAAAAAAACTTAATTAAGTGTAGCGCTTTTCAAGATCAAAGCTTGTATTTTGGATATCTATTGTCTGTCTCTTCTAAGAGTTGCAACCATTGGAAAACCATATTGCGTTAATTAGTTTCAATGATTAAATTGCTTGACCGCTTAGAATGAATGGTCAACGTATAAAGTTGTCCTTCTGCAGACGAATGTATTAATTATTGATAATCAAAAGACATTTAAATTACAAATTGATGTGGTGAAGAGCCAAGGATTTGTTTGGATGAAAAGATGAGCACTATCAAAGAGGAAAGTGGAAATTGAATCTTTATTAAAACAATAGATTATAGATTAAATCGAAGGCAGCAGCAGAGTTTTATTGACATGCTACCTGCCAAGAATTTTTTAAACTAATTTTTTGAAAACATTGCAAAACATTCTCTTTTTGCTAGTAGAACGGTTACATCAAATAATTTATTTTAGATCAATCATCGTATGGGAAATTGACAATAGGCACAAATAAACCACTTATAAGAGATGATAACCCGTAATTATCGTTGCCCAAATATGCTACGGATACCATAGGGTTTTGTTTAACATGCTTACAACTTAACACTAATATGTTGAGAATTAAACAATCCCCAACCAACCAAACCAATACATAAGCATATATAAACTTAAGAACTTAGGTTAGGTTAGGTATAGGTGGCGGTCCATTAGGATTAGGACCAGGCATATACACAAAATGGTCCATAGCCATACTACGATTAATTGTTTATCATCCAACTCATTGAAACCATTTTGAGCTGTTAACGAAACACTGGATAATCCTGAAATCCATCCTGTTGAGGTCCGTCAGGTCATTGAAGAGGAGTGCCCTTACAAATTTTAGTCTCTTCCTCGCAGCTACTACAGTAGTCATGTGAGAAGAAGCCTGTACTCGCATGCCTGCCTATGAGACAATGCCCCGTAATCACTACAGCAACCACACTGATCTGACTCCTCTGAAGTGCGACCAGCTGTTTCGATCTCACCAAGTCGAACTTTGGCCAGACCTGCCGAGTTATTACGCATGAGGTGCTATTTGACCTTCTGTTATTCGTCAACTTACGAGCTTCCTCCTGAAGTAGCAGTTTGCATTTCGCAATAGGTATTTCAATATCCTCGTTGCTTTTTGAACAGTGTTACGTTGTATCACGTCGAGCCATTTCATCGGCTTCTATATTCCCCATACTAATGAAATGTCTTGGCACCCATATAACATTGATGTTGAACTGATCTGTCATTTCGTTAAGAGACTACTTTCAACGTGAGGAAGTGTGACTAAAGCGCTTGAATGACAGCCTATACTCGTGGATACAGAAGGAGAGGTTAAATATAAGTTCCTCGCAGAACACGCCAGCCTAGACTTCTACAACCCGCATCATCCGGTCCTCTTTGGATGGGATCCTAGTCCGAAACTTTGTGTCAAAAGATGATGGTAACGATTCGATGGTAGGCGAGGGGCCACCAAAAATATAGTATAATTGTTTCGGAAAGCATTAGTGACAGCAGCCAAATTGATATCCCATACTTTTTGGTCATTTTGGATATACGAACGTAGATCGGCAAGTAGAGTTCGATTCACTCTCTCGGAAGCATTAGCCTGTGGTGCGTATTTCGCAGTGAATAAATATTGGACGCTATATTTTCTTCATAATTCTTTCACTAATTTCGAGTCAAACTGTTTCCCAATGTCTGTCACTACCATCTCAGGAACTCCAAACCAACCACCTGACTTCCAATAGTATGTCGAATAGCCTTGGTTAAAATAAATTTGGTTAAATGGTCGACGACAATAAGAATAGGAATAGACGTATTGCCATTTCGTGTCCTGGGATAAGGTTCCAAGAAATTGACATATATTTTTTGCCAGGGTCTGGACGTAATAGGCAGTGTTCCGAGAGCAGGTCGATTGCAATAATTTAATGCTGACATCTCGAGACAAAGCTGGCCAATAAAAGTATTGCTTACGAATATCTATTGTTTTTCGTATGTCTAAATGAGCAGAGGCTAGATGTAAGTGTGCAGAATCCATTAAATCTTGTCGAAGTTCCTCAATTAACTTCCAGCATGGTACGTCAGTATCGGGTTGAACCACTGATTGAGGCTTCAGATTAATAAAAATTCTCCAATCTATAGATTTTACATTATTCTTCACAGCGGTACTTTCTAGTGAAAGGATGAGCTTAACGAAATTTTTCGAATGAAATGCAGGAGAATTGTAATCGATGTTCAAAGGTCGATCTGAAAGTGCAAATGCATCCATGTGCACTCGCGACAAAGTATCCGAAACACAGTTTTGCGAGTTGGTAATTACAGTAAACGGAAGCCCCTCGACATATGCTCTAAATTTTTCGATAGCCATCAATGCGGCTAGGCATTCGAGCTCCGTTACACTGTAATTCTGTTGGGGACCTGAAAATTTATGGGACATAAAGGCCAATGGTCTATCTTCCAAATCTTCATCTTTTTGAAATAAATCAGCTCCAAGACCCGTTGAGCTAGCATCACATTGTATGAAGAACCGTTTATTGAAATCAGGCGTTGCTAATACAGGGGTTGAGACTAAAGCTGATTTCAATTTTTCAAAGGAATGTTGGGTTTCTTCATTCCAGAGGAACTTTCGGCCTTTTTTAAAAGATCAGTCAGGAGTGAAGACAAAACCGAGTAATTGCAAATGGAACAGCGATACCATCCCGTGACACCCAAAAATCTGGCGCTGAGAATTCTGCAAGGGCCCTTACCTTCTCGGGGTTGGGACGCAATCCTCCCTCACCAACGACATGTCCAAGGTATTCGATTTCCCTCAGTAAAAAGGCATATTTATCCACATTTATGGTAAGTCCCGCTTTGGAGAGCCTTTCTGCAACTTCTGAAAGGATTGCAAAATGTGCATACAGCGTGGCTGTATGCCGATCATAAAGCTGATAAGGAATGACCCGATCTATCAACCTCGACAGTGTTTGTTACAGAGCTCGAACGGCATTAACTTAAATTGGTACAATGGGCGTCCCGGGATAGTAAACGCCGTTTTCTCACGTAAGCTTGAATCCAAGGGAATTTGCCAAAAGGCATCCTAGAGATCCAAGCTAGAAATATATTTTGTATGATTTAGTCTACTCAGAGGGCTGTCGATCAACGGCAACGAGTAGGCGGCTTTTTTGGTGAGTGCATTTAATCTTCTGGCATCCAAGCATAATCAAACGTTTCCATTTGAATTTTTCACTATAGCCATCGGGAAGCTCCAGGCGCTGTAGTTTTCTTCAATGAGCCTCCGCTGATCTTCGGTTAGGTCATGCTGTTTTGACAACTTAGAATTTACAGTTTGAGTAGCAAGATTTGTATTTAATTCCCAGAAAAGTCTCCTAAAAATCACAACCTTTATATGTTGTTGTAATGAAGGGACCACACAAATTTTCGTCGGTACTTGTTTGTGATTGAAAGACACCTTAACTTTAACATATCCAAGTACTGGTTGAGATGATCCACAAGCGGTTTGCACCAAAGTGGATATTGGTTACAGTATACGAGGTGATGTTTTGAAACAAAATGTTCGCTCCACTATGTCTAATAATCGTTGGATTTTAGTACCTTCAATTTCAACTGACGTATAAGGGCATTTATCTGCATAAGATTCAGATAAGATGGTTATGCCCATTTCTCAAGCTTACGCTCCTTAACGTATCTCTTGGACTGAAATCTAAAACAAACCGACTTAATATTTTTGGAGGATGATTTTATGGAAACAATATTAGAAAAATTAATAGAATTTATGGGTGTTTTTGATTGCTCGATTGGGGTGCGGGATTCCACAATTGAGGTCGCGCCAAAATTGCTTTTGGTCCCGATACTTGATTGCCGGAAATGGGATGGACCGAATTGCCTCAATCCCATGAGGTTCTTTTCCATCTTCTGTGAACAATCTAGACAATGTATGGTTTTAAACTAATGTTCTAGATGGTAAATCGCATTTAAACCAATTATGACCTATTTCCCTACAGTTAAAACAACACCGAGGTGTTGGCGGTGCCTCTTGAGGATTATACAGAACTGAACGATTAGGGTTAAATGCGGAGATGTTATGCTGATTATATTCAATGTCATTTTGGGTTGATTCTTATTGTGAAATGTTAACGAAATCATTAGGAATAATTGATTGTTCTGTATTAATATGAGATACTGTAGAATTTTGATATTGAACTGGATTCGACAGTGAGGTAGATACTTCGTTAATGTTATAGGGCTTTACATTCATTGCTGACTCAGGAATACAACCGATTCGTTTACTTTCAGTTAACGGGACTTTCATAGGCATAGCCATCGATAGAACATTGTAGTAAAAATCTATAAACGGTTCCTTTAGGCTTGTGCTTTCGATCATCTAATAGTTTACGAATATCCACATCAGTAGTTCTTCGGTTTTGGAAACAGTGTAAAAATGAATTACGAAGACGAGGCCAATTACATCACGGATTTTGCTTAACAGTTAACCAATGTTGTTCCAGTGCCGGTTCGCCAAGTAGGAAACTTACATCAATGATAAGTTGATCCAGTGAGACAACATGTGTTGTCGCCAGATGCTCAACTCGCATGAGAATTTTTTCGGCAGCCATACTGGTAGGCAATCCATCAAACTTTATGTTCCACTTATAAACTGGTGTTTGTAAAGGTAATTTAGCTACCGGTTATGTTTGCTCTCCAATAGAACCAGCTACCTGTGCTTGGGAGTTTACCTTAGAATTGAATTGTGTAGGAATTTGAGGATCGTACCCAATATTTTGTGAAATAATATTACCTCCCAATTGTTACACAGGAGGCTGACGGACTCCAGTATAACGTGGAAAATTTGGTCGTATAAATGGTGGAGGAATCAACCAGAACTCACATACATTGCTTCAGATTGAGAATCTGACATTGCTTCAGATTCAGAAGTGTTTTGTCTAGACTTTGGTGTTGAAGTATCCTGCGGGTGCTCTTTGGGTGGGCGGTCAGATTCCCTTGTTCCTCTTTCAATGCGTCTTCGAATTGCTTTATGTGAATAGCACTGACTCCCTCCATTGACGTTGCGTTTATGGTTTTCACACAATACAAGAAGGTGTTTGCAAATTTTAAGGTATTGCGAACTCGCTGGTTCAATGTTTGATACTCGTTCAAAACGACCTTTAAAATGGAGTAGCTGAGTGGCAATGATATCTAATTCCTCTTCTGCATCCAGATTATTTTCCACGAATTTAAGAAGTCTAACTTGTAAATTTTTCAGCTGAGCCGAGCAAATAGATGTTTTCGTTACTAGGACATCTGCTGGCGTACGAGTGAGGTTTTGTTGGAATTAAATCATGATTTCTAAGTTCCTCGTTGAGACGAGTGTTTATAATGCATCAAAATGTGATTTTAGTGTACCACTAATTTGATATACTTCATATTCTATACGAAACTCGTCGAAATGAATTGATTGTTCTTCAACAATTCAAGGAACTGCAAAAAATAATAGTGGTGATGATTTAGATTTCACGTTGAACAACAATATTATGTAGATGGTGAAGTGCGTAGTAGTGTGAATGTAACGAGAACATTCAAAGCACTTTTCGATGAAAATATCAAAAATGTTCATGTTGATAGTGATAAATGTTCCTTTGCGGAAGACAAAATCTCTCTATTGCTAAAGAACTGACAAAATGGGCATTAAATTATATTAATTGATATTAATTATATTTGGGTTTTCATGGTTACCTCGGGATGTCCGAAGTTTATTGAAAACACCTCGATGCAATTAAGTTAAGCCAATGGGTAACGGTGAAGTTTGGTACAATGGCTTGGAAAATTGCCTGCAAAATATATTTGCCAACATTAAAGAACCTAGAAATATTTCATTGACATTCAAAAATAGATGGAATGAAAGAGATGAGTCCTTTGGTAATTGCTGTTTATTGCGGAGAGTAGAAACCTCCACTGCAATTATATTTAAAACAATTTGTCGAAGAAACGAAACACATTTTGACTAATGGCTGTTTCATCTGTGATTCTCCAGCAAGAGCATTCATTGCAGGTAAAATATTTATTTCTTATTAAATGTGGTAACAATTTAGCCCATGGTTACCAAAAATTCGTGGTCATTGGTGAATAAGATTATTACAGAGGGTGACATATTAGTTTTCCGAGAATTAGTTGTGCTTTAAGGACAGATGGCAACCAAACCGATGAAGACCACTATATAAGGAGAGGACGCCTTTAATCGATGTTCAATCAGTGAATTTAATCGAAGATTTTATAATAAGGGATTCATTGCATTTGTTGGAGCTTGGGCTATGGAAAATATGCCTTATTGGTTAGATACATAATGGCTTCAATTTCAGAGCAAAATGTCCAGCCAGTGACGTCTTAGCGCATATCTGGGAATGGTAATTTTCTTGCAAAAAATACCATCTCGATCTAGCTTTGTTCATTATAAGGAATGTATAGAAAGTTTTATCGAGATTTATGAAATCGATGCAATTCAGGGCAATGTCCATACTACTCTAACTGAATGACTTTTTGAAAGCTTTTTGGGATCTATGAAATATCTCGTACGACAAGGAAATCGTCCACTAGAACAGCTTTCAAACATAACTAATGAACTAGAAACACTTAATTATATTTGTAGTAGGTAATGCCGGTATGAAAATTTAAAGGTAATTCTGAATTTCCATTGGAGCCATTAAATGGCTTCTTATTCCAAGCGCCAATCCATCGACTGATACTGAAGTTATTTTTAATTCGAAATTTAATACGACAAGAAACTGTATCGAACGATGCTTTGGGTGTAGGTACTAAAAGGTATATTTGAATGTTTGTTACGACATCGGACGATGATATGTCAGATTTTTTGTGTGTTAAGGAATCCAACAGAAGTTTATACGAAACTATCGTAAAATTTTTTAAAATAACTTAATTTTAATAAAAATGAACCCCAGAAAAAACTCAAACGGCACAAGGTTTAACCAAAGATCATATTATAATAAAGATGCTTCGTCCCCACAATGAAATTGTTATATGAAAAAATAACGGGATTACTGAAAAATATACACAAATATCACAATACACAATATACACAAAACAATCCATGAATATATACACGAAAAAAAAATTATAAAAACATTATAAACAGCAAAAATACTAACACATATAACGTTGGAGTGTCCGCAATATTAAACTCGAGCGCCCGTCATTTATTTTTTTATTTTGCACTGAATCAATCATCTTTATAAAAAGATCTTTGGTTAAAGATAACCTAAAGATTAGAATTTGTCTTCTCTTTATATTTTTATAGCTTAAAATAAGATTAAATGAAAACATTTCAATTACATTTTTATTATAAAATATTTTAAAACGTCTGTAATAATTAATATAAAAATAGTATCCTTACCACTTCTTACAAAAGACACGAACAATATTTTGACGTTCAATTTGTTTTCCTTAACACAAAAATTTACAATTAGAAGTTTAGACAACTTCGTTGTATTCAATCTAAAGAATATTCCTTTGAATCGAACTGAATATTAGCTTATTAGAAAATGTTCACTTATCTTTAGAATTGATTTGAAATAATTTTAAAATTACTGTAGCAGAAACAAAATAAAAATATAGAATCAGAAACAAAATCTTCTCTACGTACTGACAAAAAAAAAACAATTTTCAAAAGAGAGGTTGGATTCTAGTATTTTTTTTTAAATTTTATTGTTTCTTTTTCGAGCAAATATTTTGAGCAAACTGATTTCCCATTAAACATTGTGATTCGTTTACGAAAGGAAATCGAAATATTCTTTTTTCATTCAAATTTCAATCGTTATGAAAATAATGTGTAAATCAAATTAAACCAACATTGAGTGTTTTCTTTTATTCATTCCGCAGAGAAGGAATAAAATAATGATCACTTGACATCAGAATATTACAAACGAAATGTAATAAAAGTCGTATATTATTTTACCAAGGAATTGGAATTGAAATTTGAATTCAATTTTGGTCAAATAAAATGATCATGGAATTCAATGTTTGAAATTCGATTGGTTTTCAAAGGTTGGAAGCATTTTAAGTTTTTTTTGTGGCGAAATAGATTTTTTCTCGCAAATTTTACATTTAGCGTATTTATTAAATATTTTTTTACTTTTAATTGCCAAATAAATAGTCAAAATAACAGAAACAAATTTCACACAGCCAATTTTTAGTACTAAAAAAAATGTGGTCTAGCGCACCCAGCGTGAAGTAGGCAAACTACACGAGGAACTGGATTTTAAATTCCGTCAATTTAGCAGGAATTCGATGAATTCCTACTAAGGATTGTGGAATTCAATAATGCAATTGTTGTTATAAATTGTCAAATAAAATACGAATATTTTGACAGCTCATTTTTAGTTGTTTATAATTTTATGTGCGGACATAAGTGAATCTGTGGCTATTTAAAATATATAAAAATAAATTAAATAAAAATTGTGAGGCTTATAAAAAATAAGCTGTGTTTTAAGAAATGGACAAAAATAAAATTATTAGCTTTCGCTTAATTGCCAAAACAAGCTGGGATTGTTTTTTTTTGATATACCGAGTCGAATGCCTCCGAGGACGAAAATTATAACAAATGTAACCCCAAAAATTTGTATTTTTTTTGAAAACACGGTTTGCCTTTGCTTTTTGAATGACTCCCAGTTCAATGCACATTTTCGTATTTTGCCAGGAACGTTTGAGCGTATATGAAAATATACTGAGTAAATAACAATCGAACGTGCCTTTGGCCTCCTTAAAGGTAGATAAAGGTAGATTCGGACGACTAAACGGATTAACCACAAGGCGGCCAGATTATATGCCACTTATTATTATGGCAGCTTGTATTTTGCACAATATTTGTATGCAAAACGGCGACAATCTTTGAGAGGACGAAATAATTATTTCGAACGACGATGGAAGTACCGATATTTTAAGATTATTAATACCTAGAAGAAAAAAAACGAACACAGATTTCAATATAAAGAACGAGTGGAACTAGTGGGTGTCACCTCTATTACATCGATGAAATCAAAATCGCCGCTATTGCAACTTGGTCCAGAAATGGCCCTAGAATTATTAATTCTAACGCTGGAGAAGGGCTGATTTCGGGGCGGTTATTTAATACTTCATCCATTATGCCATAGTACTCTTCCAGTTTATGCGCATTGCCACTTTTGTTATTGTGGTCTTTGACTTTCTTCTATAGGGTTGTTAGTGATCAAAAAATATTACCCCTTCCCAATGCTCCCCAGTGAGAAGGCATTTACAAGTGGAATTTCTAAAATTCCACCGCGGATTGAGCTGATTTTTCACACATGAATGATTATTTTTAACGGTGATGGTAATGGTGATGTTGATCGTAATGGGGGATGATAATGATGATGATGATGATGAATTGATGACGGTGATGGTGATGGTGATTATGATGATGATGGTATATTGGTATAATGGTATAAAGGAAGGATGGTGTGATGAAATGAAGGTATGATGGTAAGGTAACATGATACAATGGCTTGATGGTATAATGCAGAAATGGGTAAAACGTAAAAAATATGACTTTTTGACAATTAAAAAAAAATAAATAGTCAAAAACCTTAAGTTAAAGTCAAAAACTATCGAAAAGTGTCAAAAACTGTCGAAAAGTGACAAAAACTGTCTAAAAATGTCAAAAAATGTCGGAAAATATTAAAAGCTGTGCGTGCGATATTGGGAAAAAGAGTAAACAAAATATTCTTATTGTTTCGTGAGCAAGTTTTTGAAATATGCTGGTAATTTCGAAAATGTTCAAACTGTTAAAACAATTCTGAACGTAAATAAAGCTAAAATTTTACATTTTTCAATTTTTTCGCTGTGAAAAAGTCATATCAAAATGTGTCGAAAACTTTTTCATAAATAATAAAATAATTTTCTTTGGTTTATAACTTAATGTTTTATTTATTTTTATTAATTATTTAATAAAAACCCGACGTTTCGACGGTACATTCCGTCATTCTCAGGGGCATAATTTTTACTACAAAGGGTAGTAAAAATTATGCCCCTGAGAATGACGGAATGTACCGTCGAAACGTCGGGTTTTTATTAAATAATTAATAAAAATAAATAAAACATTAAGTTATAAACCAAAGAAAATTATTTTATTATAACAAAAAAAGCTTAAAAAGTGAATTAAATAAATTTTTCATAAATGCTGGTTTTCGACACTACCCATCTCTAGTATAATGGTATGATGATATAAAGGTATGATGGTGAGATGGTTTAATAGTATATTTGAATAATGGTGCGATGGAATGAAGGTGTGATGGTTTTGATGGTAAGCTGGTATGATATTACTATGGTATGGTGGTGTGATGATATGGTGGTGTAATGGTATGGCACGATGATGTAATTATATTATGATATGGTGGTATGATGGTATGATAGTATGATGGTGTTGTGGTTTAATGGTATGATGATATTATGGTCTGATGTTATAATTGTATGATTATTATTGATAACAATATCATTCGCAAAATCTGTCTTTGAAGACATGTCAAGCAAATTTCGATGACAACACGCGAGTTCATCTGTAAATCTACGCATCATCGAGGGTGTTTTTATGCCAACTTCTTCGATTATATAAAGCAAGAATGTAAGCAAAATGAAGAACTTGAGGGAAAGATTTTTATAAGCATAGAACTTAATTACCTGAATCATGAGGGTCTTATGACATGGAAGTTCTGTCTCACATGCTCACATTCAATATTTAATTCCTGGAGACGCAACTGCCTACAAATAACTAGCAATTAATAGTGACAACATGCACTGAAAAAAAAGTGCTATGCTTTATTTACAAATACTGACATGTAAAATCAAAAATGTTAATTTGTCCTATCTTTTTGTTAAACAAGCGTAAGCAATGTGGATATTTCATAAGTAAAATTGGCCATTGCCATGCTAATGTTTCAAAATTTGACATTTAAAATATATTTATTTGCCTGATTGGTAAAGTTTTCTTATGCAATAGCAAATGTCAGACTTACTAAGATAAATTAAAGAAAAGCATTGCTAATTTTACTTAGCAAATAGCAAAATTTACTCTATCCCTTTATCAAATTAAGAAATCAGGTAAGTAATAATGATATAGAAATAAATAGCGAATTTTAGGAAAATGTTACATTTATGCGAAGACAACTTCACCTAAAGCAATGCTAATCTTACTTAAGCAGTTAAGTAAATTTTGCCCTGTTTATTGTAAAACTTGACAATGCATAGATAAATTCACTAAAACAATGCGCATTTTACGCTATTACGTAAATTTTATGTTGTTCAATTGTTCAATGTTTTCCAGGAGAAAATTTGGTAAGTTTTATTTTTGTGCTAATAAAATTCAATAATTAATTATGATTTATTTACTAATTTTCAGTGCACTTATTTTGTAAGACGAGGACATTATCCACCAATAGGGAAACTCTACATAAATTTTCGTACAAAAAACGTAAATTTATAAATTTCAATAAAGCGCAGGAAACTTCAATTTCATCAAAGAAAATCCAATCACTTAAATTACATTCTTCAGGTTACATTCAATTATTGATATACCTTAAAATTTAATATTTGAATTTTCGTTACATTTCAGACGGTCAAATCTTCAGCATAAACAATTTCAACCTAATTAAAACTGAACTTCAAAATATGAGAAGCCCTCGAGATTTAGTGTTGGAAAAATGGCAAGGGAGTCCTAAAAATCGGGTAAACGAAATTATAGGAAATGATGACTCATCACTTGTTCATATATTTGAAGAAGGGCCTCTTTACAAACATCCATTTGGCCCAGATTTGGTATGATTTAAATGCCTGGTAGTTTCTTCAAATTTTAATTGATATATTCTTACAGATAAATATTGACTATTTAACACTATTCCCAAATCATCAAACAATTTATTCGAAATGGGGCGATTTTTTGAAAAAAATTCCATCAATAATCTTAACCAATGTCAAGCAGCAAGAATATAAGAGATCATTTGTAGAAATATCTAAAAAATTGGATGAAGTAACGAAGGTTTGTATATTATGAAAACACACAAGCACACGCGCAACAAATACACACGCGAACATACACGCACGCACACACTAATATACATATATTTAAAAAAAATCGGGGTTCATTCATTACACTTACAGCATTTTAAACAGAATATGACACTCGGGCATAAGGTACACTACGGCATATTTCAAAACGGAATATTTCAATATGGGATATATGGTACACATGGGAAGAAGATAAAAACGAAATGTTTATTGTTTTACGATAAAAAAATATAGTTTTTTTATAGTGAAAACATTTTCCCTAATAAAAATGACCATTTATATGGGCAGACGGAAATCATATAAGGAATTTCGACAATTGAGGTTGAGATGAAATCTAAAATGATTTTTATCTTCATAGAATTTTCATTCACTTAATAAAATAAAATAAACAAAATATGCCGTTTTGAAACATGCAGTATACATAGTGTACTATATTATATCGTATTAGATTGCTGAAGGGTACCATAAACCTCGGCGTACCATATGCCGCGCTGAAACACGTAGTTTTGTCATATTCCGTAATAAAATATGCCATAATGACCCATAAAAATAACAAATGAAATTAATTTTTGTTGTAAATTCTATTATTATTATAGATTCATACAATATGGAAATTTTAAAAGCGCTTAGCGCACTTATTCCACCATCAGTGGGAAGCAAAAGTAAAGCTGGTAATAAGAAGATGAGAAAGTTTTCAATAAAAGACAGCGAGAAATCCTTTCTGATGTCCACTGAAACAATAGCTGAGATGTATATAGAAATCGACAAACTTCAAAAATGTTGTCAAAACGAACGTAGCAAGTTACAGCCATTAATAATATAAGTCGGTAAAAAATT
The DNA here is from genome assembly GCA_963556165.1 of Tipula helvola. Taxonomy (NCBI): domain Eukaryota; kingdom Metazoa; phylum Arthropoda; class Insecta; order Diptera; family Tipulidae; genus Tipula; species Tipula helvola. The sequence continues at coordinate 133,170,068 of OY744483.1, forward strand.
CGAAGCGGTTCAATTTATGGTATTTGTGGATGGATATGAATACATATGCGGTGGCTTTCTAGAAGCAGTCAATCTCAGTTTTAAAATGCACCAACTGTTCAAGTTGGAGTATCCAGAGCCCTGCTATAACGTATAGTTTTTTATTAAGATGTATTTTTATAATATTAAGACGGTGCACGACAAAATAGTATACCATCAGTAATGTGTTTGATTTCTGATTTGGAAAATCGACCTTAATTATGAAATGTTCCTTAAATTCAATTTATTTTTATTTTTAATTCGAATTAATATTGTATTATTAACTTTAATGTCATTTTGTTTAAATTTATTAATTTAATTTATTTCTATTCTTACACGAAGTACATTATTCAAAAAGACTGAAATATTACTTAATTAATTAATTAATTAATTAAAAAAATTAATAAATCAATTAATTTATTAATTAATTCATTTAATTTGAGTATGAATTAATATATTATTATTTTAATTGATCTAGATGCACTTATTTATTTTTAAAACAAATATTATATTATACTATTATAATAAATAATTAATGAAAAATAAATAAAATTCTATAATCTGAAATTATTTTATTATTTTATTCAAAGATTATATTCAAAATTTACTATTTAGGTTCATAATTTTACGTTGTAAGATACTCCAATTTAACAAGATCGCTATGTCATTTTAAGATCCGAGCTAGCCAAATTTCAGTGTCCAGCCAAGTAATTCTAACAAAATAGCTAACTAAATTTGACAATACCCCTAAGTTAATTTAATATTGGGGCTATGATAATTTGAGAAACCGGCAATGTTGTATTAACAGCGAAGCTTTGATAATTTTACAATAATGGTATGTTATTTTCGAAACTGCACTATTTAAAGTAAGCAATGCTGCTTTGTTAAATCAACAGTAGTGTTTTGCTATTTGTACAAAAAACTAAGTAAAACATTCGCTACGTGCTTTGACATATTTACATAAATTTTGTCTCAATTTACTAATCAGTTATGCGAATTTCACAAATATTTTATAAATAATTTTTAAGCTGATGTTACATTGCAATTAGTTAAATTTACAAATTTATTTTTTCCTTATTTACATAGCGCTAACTAGGCTGTGTTTTAACCCAATTTCCTTGTAAATTTAACTTATCTTTTTTGTTAATAACAGCAAGCTTTTTTTTTCAGTGTGGCACCATAGGCCGATCTCTAGCCAACAGATTGACAGAACTCGATCCCTCTCATTGGGCACATTGGAGAATGCATCTTTATTCCGATAGTAGGAACTTCAAAAAATTTGTGTGTTTTAGCTCCGGGAGCAAAATCAAAACTGTGGTTTAAAAGCCAGCAATGCGGTGAACGCAACAAATCGTTTTTGTCTTGATTTTATACAATTCACTTGAGATGATTTACGGTAGAAGTTCAAAAGTGAAATTAATTTATTTTAATTAATTTTTATAAATCTTCTAAAATCATTTATTTATTTTGATCAGACAGATGGATTTATACGTCAAATGAACTTTCTAATTTTTGGTTTTGGACGTCATCGTATTATTATTGGCTGGTTAATTTAATTATTTCGTTTAATTTTTTCTCAATCTGGTTTTGCCATTTTTGGTCTTTTTTGTAAGTTTGATACTCACTATATGAAAACCAATAAAATTTAACGATTCAGAGAATTTTATAAAACCAAATAAGAATAGTTTACTCACAGCTACCTGGATTCAAGGTAAATAACCGGCATATAGACCGTAGCTACTGTCAAACAAGAAATACAAATATTAATTAATAATAGGAACACTCGTGATAAATGAATCATCTGCATATTGCACAAATGACGAGCGAGAATCTTTATAAAGAAAACGTAAAACTTATAACTGACGTAGCTACACAAGTTTTTTTTGTCACATCCAAGTTTTACATAAAAATATATCAACCACAAGAATTCTTTTATAGGTAAAGCTTTTTGACGTTGGGAATTTGGGAATCCCAAACTAAGTAAACCAAATCATTAAGTGAAAGAAATGAAAAAAAAATTTGTATAAGAATACAACAAATAAGCTAATGTCTTTTTATTTATTTGACATCAAAGCAATGACGTTTATTTTTAAATTTTTGCTTACATTGAAGAAGATGTTGTAAATAATGTCGCGTGGTTTTTGCTATTTTTAGAAAATATTGAGTTCATCATGTACGTGCGCACAGTTAAATATTTGCTTAAAATTTTTGGTGATTTTTGTTTTGCTCATGCGTATGCGCGGTTATTTTTATAAAACTTTGCGCGTGTTCGTGGTTTGTGGTTTGAAGCATAATAAAAAATTCGGAAAGTTGTGTATAATTTAGAATGAAATTTGAGAACCAGCTGACAAATAATTTTTAATTTCTTTGCGCATGTCATTCCAATGTGAAGATGTTGTTTAAAAAGTGCAAAATTGGTCTGTTTGGTTCTTTTAATCCAACATCGCTTCGAATCTTTGGTCGTTTGTTGGTTCAAATTTTAACTCAGCTTAATTTGGAATTTATCCTCTTCTCTAACTCACTAAACCCTAATCCAAGCCCAACTCAATCCTAGTTCAATTCGCGAACGGAACCCAACTCAACTGCAAACTCTATGCCAACATTCCTCAAACCTGTATATATACAAAATTGTTCAACTGTTCACAATAAGTGGCTAATCTTGTTACATACCCAACATCTGAGCTTGCTGCCTCTAGAATCCCGACCGTTTGACGCTCGCCTGCATAAAAGGTAGCGATCTTCTCTCCTCTGGTATTATTTTCCGATAATCCCTTTAGATGTGACCTAACTTGTCACATCCCCAATACCTGAGCCTGCCGCTTCCAAATATTTGTACCGTCTGCTCGATGTTCCCGTTTATAACTAAATCTATTTGGCGCCTAAATAATTAGGGTCTGGTGATAGCTCGTGCAGTTTCGTTCATCACCGTCCTGCGTGTCACTGCATTTCGAATGCCATCAATGTATGGCTTAATTTAAAGCCTTTCCATATAATCGGCCGATGTACTTGTATGTGCAAGATGCAAAATTCCTGCAGTAATTCTCCGCTCTTTTGGTAGCAGCTTTTAAATTCCATGCGATAAATTTCTCGCTTGTAGTTGTAGCCACTTCTTGCTTGTTGTACTTCCGACCCAACTTATTCATAATTTAGATATAAATTCATAATTTGTTGCCTGTCGACACGATGTTCATCGTTCCAATGATTCTGATTGGCGGCCGTTTCAAATTGAAATTTGAAAATGCCGAAAGATGTTGTTCCGTCGAATGTTGGTGGCTTTAACTTATTGAACGGTCTGAACTACTTGTGTCGTTGCTCCACTTGCCTTGACATCAGTTAACTCTTTCTCGAGACGTTGAAACTCTATTTGAAATTCCGTTTTAACGTGTTGAATTACTTTGGTCTGACCAAAGTATTGAAATGCTGTCAAAAATGACCGAAAATCTGGTTGCTCCAAAACCACTCTCGGCATTTTGAAAGTCCAAAAAAGCAACAAAAAAAAATGTCCGTCGGTCTGTCTGGATGTCTAGACGTCTAGATGTCGGACGACGGATGTCTAGATGTCTGTGCCGATGGTATCTCGAGAACGGCTTGCCCGATTTGGATTTTTTTTTCGTTAATCTGTTTGTATAGTCAAGGCGGAGATATGAAAAGCTTTTGTAACCTGTATGTCAAGAGGATCGTATACCTGCCTTACGGATTGACCTAAAACACCCTAGTTATTTAATTATTTATCAATTTTTTATATATGCTTGTTTGAATATTGAGTTGGTCGTTGAGTTTGGAATTGAGTTGAAGGTTAAGTTAGGGGTCCATTTGCGGGTTGAATTGAAGTTGAGTTGGTGTCGGATTAGGATTTAGTGAGCATTTGACCAATTTTTTATATTGGACCAATGTTTAGGACTGGTTTGAGGATTGAGTTTAGCGTAGGGTTTACGGTTGAGTTGAGGTTGAATTAGGCTCTAGTAAGCAATTGGGCAATCCATATATATATAAAAGAGTACTTTTTCAGACACCTTGACCGATTTGAGCAAACTTTATACAAATATTATATAAAACTTAAAAAAGGTCACTGTTAATATCTGAAACTTCCATCTCCTTCTTGAGTAATGATAATCAGGCCCAAATTTACTACGCAGGAATTTCTAAAACTTCACCAATTGAATTGATTGTTGGATCATAATTCTTTTACGGTGATGTTAATGGTGATGGTGACAATGATGATGATGGTAATAGTAACGGTGATATTGATGTTGATAGCAATGGTGATGATGTTATGATGTGTGATATGGTACGATGGTATGGTGGTTTTTATTTTTGGTGGCGAGAGGAGATCTTTTAAAGAGTAAACCATAAACTGATAAGTAAGACTGCTGGATTTTTACCAAGTAAAACCTTCCTCCAAGATCCAGTGCCATGCAGCCCCACGGAACTATCGCAAAACATTATGTCGCGAGGCAGGCACCCAGCAAAAGCTACACTTCTACCCCTTGACGGTTATAGCACAGATGGACTACCGAACCGTTCCCTTTCGAGCCTCCTACGCTGTTCGCTAAATCCCCTCACAATGTAACATCCTTTGCAATATGTTTTCAGGAGTAACATGCTCTCCGACACTTCTCTCAATCACATGTATTCCTCATGTAAATCGTGAACATTCTAAATATATGCTCCACATTCTCCACTACTTCAGTGCATGTTGATCAATCAGGATTATTGTCGTATTTGTACCTGAACAAATACTCTCGGAAATAGCCATGCCCCTTAACAATTGAGAAAGATATTAGTCAGCTTCCTCATATTTCCGTTCCATCCAAACTCTAATTTGAGGAATCAAGCGATGAGTCCATCTGCCTTTGCTTGATTGGCTCCATTTAGTTTACCACTCGGTCGTAGTTTCCTCCCAGGCAATCCTCCTCCTTTCTGCAACATTCACATCGCTGCCACGTTCTACATACAACCTTTTACGCTCTTTAGCTAAGAGGTCCAGCGGAGGCATTCCTGCGATTACACACACTGCATCGTCTGAAACTGCTCGAAACGCGCAGATCACCCTTAGAACGCTAAGTCGATAAACGGAGTTTAACCTACGCCTATACGAGATCTTCATTTCATCACCCCAAATTGGAGCTCCATACATCAATATTGATGAAACCACCATTGATATGGCTAAGAGCCCTCTTCGTTTTTGTCTTGCTCCGTTTGTATTCGGCATTTTTCTAGACAATGGATTGTTTACAGTGGAGGCCTTTTTGCAGCATTATTTATATGCTCCTTAAAGTCTTATCTGCTAACAGTTGATATACCTAAATACTTAATCACTGGTTGTGAGGTGATAGTGTATTTGCCTACATTCAGAGTTACGGCCTCCTTCACCTTCCTGCTAGAGATTAGTACAGCTTCCGTCTTCTCCTCAGCCAATTGTCAACCCATTGACTGATAGTTGTGGATCATGCGAACGACTTCGTTACAGATCCGGATTACCTCTTCCATGTGTTTAGCCACCACTACGATCGCGATATCGTCTGCAAACTCAATGACATTAGCTTCTTCCAAAGCAGCGGGCCCAACACAGATCCTTGCGGAACACCACCCGTATTAGCGTATTCCACTGAACCATCGTCTGTTTTATATATGAGCATCCTTTTACAGAAGAAGCCCTCGGTAATGTTTAACAGATATGTTTGTATTTTCCGTCGGCGAAGTTCATAAAGAATGCACTTCCACCGTGCCCAATTAAAAGCATTTCTTATATCCAAGGTAACAATTGCACAGTATTTTTTTTTTACCTTCCTTCCATCTCTTCCGGTGATCGCATTTTGGGCAATTTCTTTGACGAGTTTAATGGCATCTCTTGTTGAGTGACCCTTCCTGAAGCCGTACTGACAATTGCCTCTTTCAATCTTGCCGAAATTACTCGCTCCAATATTTTCCCCTTAGTGTAGAGCATACATAAGGATCTGTACGACGACGGATCTTCAGGTGGTCTTTTGCCTTTCGGTAACAGCACTAGTTTTTGCTTCTTCCATCTCACGGGAAATACACTTTCGCTTATGCAACAATCGAACACATTTGCGAACAGTTCGGGTATTGTTCGAATTGCTACTTTGAGTGCCAAATTTAGTATGTTGTCTGGCCCGGGTGCAGATGGTATGGCGATATGATTGTATGATGGTATGATGGTTTGATTATATGATGGTGTGATGGTATGATGGTATAATCGTATAGTGTTATGACGGTATGATGGTATATTGGTATAATGGTGGTATCGTGGTACGATGGTATATAATATGATGGTGTGCTGTTATGATGGTACAGTGGTGTAATGGAATAATATTATGGTGTGAGGTATGATGGAATATATGATAGTACATGTGATGGGAAGACGGTATATATTCTAGAATGATGTTATGATAGTATGATGTTTCGATTTTATCATGATATGACGTTATATTTGTATGACGGTTGGATGGTATGATGCTATCAGGGTATGATAGTATGATGGTATGATTATATCACGGTAAGATGGTACGACTGTACGATGTTACGATGATAAGATGGTATGATGGTGAGGTACAGCGTCATGATAGTATGATGGTATAATGGTAAGACGTTATGATGGTAAGTTTGTTTAAGGTTATGATAGTATGACGCTTCATATGCTGGTATCAGTGTATGTCGCTGTTATGGTATGATTGTGAATAGGGTTTGAGTTGCAATTAAGTTGGATTTGAGTGAGAAGTTCGGTTAGAGTTTGGTTGATTTTAGGGTTAAATAGGGTTGAGTTTATACACGCTTTCGAATCGAGTTGATTTTGGGATTGGGTTACCCATTAAATGAATAAAGGTTATTTTAGAGTTAAGTTAAGGGTTGATTTGAAAGTAGATTTTCAGTAGATTTGGTGATTGAGTTGAAGGTTTTGTTGACTGTTAATTTGGTGTTTGTATTAAGGATTTTGTTGCGATTGAGTTGATTGAATTGTAGTGAGTTGTATATTGAGTTGGAGGTTGAGCTGGAGATTGTTAAGAGGATTATTAAGGGATTGTTTTGAGAGTTGAATTAATTTTAAAGATCGAAGTTCTGATAGATTTCAGCCCTATATTTTTTATTGTTTTGAATTTTCAGACTCAGGAACCTTCAAAACGTCGAGAAAAGTGGTTTTGAACCAACCAATTGTTTGCTCATTTTTAACTGGATTTCAATAGTTTAGACAGAAGAAAAATTGAATCGCAATTATTTTATTTTGTCACACAAAACTTCTTCGCTTGTTAGTTTCCGAGCATTTTCCAGTCCAGTTCCCAATACTTTCAATCAGTAAATTGAAAAGTAATAAATAATTTGAAAAGTCAGTAAATTATATTATATGACTATTTTCCGACCAACATCGATGCTGCTTCTCACAGTTTAAGTATTTTTGCACTGTAATGCCACACCAAGCTCGACCTCACTTCAATCGTGCACCACAGAGAAATCCAACCAAACAAATGTAACCTGCTTAGCTTATTCTTAAAAGCCTTAATAGTATGCAATGTTTTAATGTCACCCGGAAGTGTCTTATATAGCCCCTATATAATACTCCATTTCTCCCATATATATTGGTGCTTATACTATGCAGTTGTAATGTACATCTGCTTCCCCTAGTTTCATGCTCATGTGTACTGGATACCTGTAACAGACATACGTCCGCATTCAGGGTATTCAGCAGCAATTTCTTTATCGATATTACCATCCTCAGTTGAATTATCGTACTTAATGATATGGTTTTCTCGTCATACAGCAATTCTGTCGGTGTTCTTCTGCGAAAGTTGAACATGATTTTAGCTTCCTTATTTTGCATTACCGCCAGTTCTATTATTTTATTTTTTAGAGCACCAGACCATATGGGATTAAGATATAGTAGATGGGAGTGTACATGTGCAAAATAAATATCCTTTATTAGATTAGTTGAAACCAAACTTCTCAGGCTATAAAAACAAAAAGACAGACAAAAATGGGAAACCTTATTTTTTATATGAGTTATATGAGTATCCCAGGATATTTTTTCAGTTAGGTGTAATGTATGGGAGTAACTTTAGCTATTTTGAGTTGGTTAGGAAATTTAGAAACACTAAACAATCCATTGGTTATAACGGCCACTAATATACTCCGCAACACTGAGGATAATCTTATTGAAATAGAATCATACTCCGGGGAACCATTCTTAAATTTTTTTAAAATACTCCTCATCTCAAATTCAGTAATCGAGGTAAAATTAAATTTGTTTAATTTAAATAATTTGTCTAACCCAAGATTCACGTTATCAACATTATGCATGGTTTGTAATATCTCTAAATTAATAATTATTTGATTCGTTGACAGTTATTTGGGTATCCCTAGAAGTCCCTTTACTATAAGTTGCTATTTTCACGGGTATTTTAACTTCAGTTGCTTTATTGGCTTTGTTATAAATGACTGAAAGTTTTCCATATACTTCTTTGGTTACCCAAAGTATTTGTTATTCTATCTGAAAAATACATCCTTTTGGCACTTTGGATTGTATTGCATAGTTTTTTTCTGCATTGGGATTCAGGGAATCGCCTACTAAACTTTGTAAAGCTAATTCTTATAATGGACTGTGTAATATGCGTTTGTTTTTCATTTTAATTGATATTTACTGTGTTTTGAGCAATCACTGACCTAAACAAATCCAGCAATTCACGCAGCTCGACCACTTCACTAAAATCAGTATCACTAAGCTCTTGCACAACCCAATACTCATAGACTTTCAGGTATCTCACTGGGATAGATCTAGGCACTCTCATCTTATGTAGACCCAATACAATTGAATTGTGATCAGCATTGAGTTGGCTAATCCCGACTATATTACCCAGATCGAACTACCATTTAAATTAAATCTTGTTGGAAATGAATTGTCAACCTTGATTTAGTAACTTAAAACCATAAACTTGCAACTGGTTTAGATAATCTGATTTTAGCTCTGAGGAGCCTAAAAGATTAATGATACCGTTCCCCACAAACATCGAATTCCTGTGTCTGTCTAGCAAATACTCCAAATTACGAATAAAATTTGACGCTGTGTTGTGAACCTTATTTGACCTATACACCCCACAAACTTTTATGTTAATCAACGAGATATCGATACACAAGATATTATCATAATTGTTACTGAAGTTAAAAATAACGGTCGCGGACATACCAGACCTTACATAAATGGAAACAACTCCACCCTTCCTTAGTGGCCCGATAACCAAATTTCTAACCGAATGGAAGCTGTCATAAGAGTCGAAATTGTAGTATTTTATTTCACAATTCCGTAGCTGTTTGGTACTTTCTTTTATAAATCCTGTATTTAATTTGTTGTATTTACAAAACAAAATCAAAATTAATTATTATTTAATAATAGTAAATAATAGTAAATTCACTTACCTATAATTTAACTTTGTAAACAAGAAACATGTAAACAAAATTCAAATGTAGTTCAATTTTTAAACGAGATGATCGATTAATAACGAAGATTATGATTGACACGACACCTGTGTTAATTTGAAAAAAGCTAATATTTTCGAACATAATCTTCGAACTCGAAACTTTAAGCGTCACCCTTTATTATGTATAATTTTTTATTTTTATTTTTTATTATTCAGTCCATGTTAAATAAGAGAACGAAATACACAAAAAAAAGGAATTAGTGTATTCCAAATTATAAAGCTAATAAATGTTTTATAAATAACTTAGGAATATATTTGCAATTTCTAATTGCCCCAACAGTAGCCACGTTTCAGCAACTACAAGAACCACTGGACTAAACATAGATATTATAATATTTAGTTTGTCAAAGAAATTTGTTTTGATACCTTGAACATTGACATACATATATAAACCGCGTTCCCCCTTTATTCTGTCACAAATCACTCGTTGGACAAGAAATAAATTGATGCTCGATTTCTGTGAGATCAAGCTGCGCATAAGCATCAACCATCAATATAGGCACAGACCATCGATCCCCAGTATGGAATATAGTTTTGCGATATAATTGACTTGGGACTGTTTCACTGCTCCAATCTCCTGCTTCAGTTTACCACACATTCGTGTAAATTTCTCATTTTTCGACCTCAATGTTGTTCTCTATTTTCAGCTTCTTGCTCAATTGAAATATCGTTCTGAATATCTGGCTGACACATACTGATATATCTGCACCTGATAATTTATTAGTTTTCATATCGTAGATTTTAGCATCCAATTTCGTTGATTTTTAATGTATTTCTCAGAGCAAAACCAAAGCATTTTTTCCGCTTCAGCTTTATATGATGTCATAGTCATCATCTCATAGTCAACAGAAAGGTGACAAAGGAAAACATCAGGGCAGTATCAAATCAAATAGTCAACGTCGAAGTCCATTATAAGTCCACAGTATCAATTCATTTGAGTATCTAGAATAAGTGAACAATCATAATTTCAGGCTAACACGATATTCCAAATGGTACAATATGCCAAGAATAATCCGGCACAGAAGGAAGTATCATTCAATTCAATTGTGGATCCAAAGTCCTCTGTTTACAGTGTACATCTAACGAGCAAATCAATACAGCACGCTGGTAAGAAAATCTTTTTATCAATGGAAATTAATAAACAAATTTTGAAACTTTTAATCGATACCGGGCTACTGTCTCATTAGTGGATAATGATGGATATGTTGAGCTGGGTAAGCCGAATTTAAGTCCAGTCTCAACAATTTTGAAAGCTTATGGTGATGTCAAGTTGCCAATACGCGGAAAGTTGAATGTAGATGTCAAATTTCCTGACAGTTGTGTTAATTTGCCATTGGTCGTGACAGCCACAAACGGCGCAAATTTTTTTTGGGATGAATTGGTTCAGTGCGTTCGGACTTCGAATCACGAAAGATAAATTTAATGTAGAACAATTGTTCACCATATCGGAGAATTGTGTCAAACAAATTGATGACTTGTGTTCCAAATACAGTATTGTTTTCGAGGACAGTTTGGGACACTGCACAACTTTTAAAGCGTACTTATCATTGAAAGAAAACTACACTCCACGATCATTCAAAGTGCGACCTCTGCCGTTTGAGCAACAAAGTAAAGTACGAAATGAAATTGACAGGCTGGTATCTATAGGTGTATTGAAACCAGTCAAATTCAGCAACTGGACAACACCAATTGTTGTGGTTAGCAAACCTCATAATAACATTAGAATTTGTGGAAACTTCAAAGTGACTGTAAATCCTCAATTGAATGTGGAGCAGTATCCGATTCCCAGAGTGGAAGAATTGTTCCAGCGTCTACAAAGTGGTAAACGATTTTCAAAATTGTACTTGAAAGATGCATACCTTCAATTGGAACTAGATGACGAATCAAAGGAACTTGCTATTATAACAACTCCTTTTGGCTTATTCCAGTACCAGCGCCTTCCTTTCGGAATTGCTAGTGCTCCTGCTATCTATCAACGTTTTGTGGAGTAGTTGATTGCAGACTTGGATCTTGCTACGATATATCAAGACGGCATTATTGTTAAAGGACGTAACGAAGAAGAACACATGGCGAATTTAGAAGTCGTTCTGAAGAGATTAGCTGATGCTAACCTTCGGTGTAATCGCTTGAAATGTAAATTTTTAGCGTGAAGTCCAATATCTGGGATATATTTCCCGTCTCATAGCAATTAGAGACATGCCACGACCGAAGGACCTGAAAGAATTAAACGCATTTTTGGGTAAAGTAAATTACTACGATCGCTTCAATAAATTTTTTTCTCAAATTGCAGCTCCACTGAATGAGCTGAGAAGAAATGATGCCGTTTTTCAGTGGGCACAAAGACAAGAGAACGCCTTTCAAACAATAAAGAAATGTCTGTTGGATACCGCAATGTTAGTTCATTATCGCCCAGATTATCCATTAGTTCTGGCGACTCATGCATCTAGTCACGAATTGGAGCTGTAGTATCACACATATATTCAGACGGTTCCGAGCATTCAATTGCGTTTGGGTCATTGATATTGAATGAGCACCAACGCAGATACAGCCAAATCGAGAAGAAAGCCCTGTCGATTGTGTTTGGTTGTCGTAAATACCATCAGTACCTGTATGGTCGTCAATTTGTTTTAGTGACGGACCATAAGCCTTTGGTCTCACTTTTCAACCCCGAAAAAGGTCTACCAGTAATGACTATAAATAGACTCCAGAGGTGGGCAATCTTTCTGATGGGTTACACCTACACAATCAGATATAAACCAATTGAAAAGCATGGTAATACTCACGATTACCCAGTAGAGCCTGATGAAAAATTTGATCGCGAAGAGGAATGTGCGTTTGAAGTCAACGAGATGTATGAAGAAAATTTGTCAAATTTTCCGATTGATAGTCAGAAAATCAGCGGAGCAACAAAAAAAGATCATCGGTTGTCAAAATTCTAAAATTCACGAGAAGTGGTTGGCCAGGCACGGTGCACCGCGATTTGCAGTCGTTTACGGTAAGAAAAAATGTACTTACTTGCTATAATGATGTTTTGTTATTGCAGACTGAACACACAAGAGTGGTTGTTCCTATCAATCTGCGATGTGAAATATTAAAGAAGCTTCATATTGGACATTGGGGTGTTGTGAGGATGTAGCAACTTGCCTGTCGATATTGTTGGTGGCCGAAAATCGACGAAGAGATAGAGTCTGCTGTAAAGTCATGGTTCCTAATTCAGTAGATGGCTACATATTGATTTTGCGGGACCGTTTCTAAACCAAATGTGATTAATTTGTGTGGATAGTTTCTCAAAATTTTTAATTTATTTAAAGTTACTATTTCAGAAAGATTGTAAGAGAACTTAATCCAGTTTTGAACTGATGAGCTTATGATTTTGAAAAAACAATCCTCTCATCAGGCCGCGGCGACTGGACTGATTGTACCACAATTTACATTCTATATATACATAATGTACTGTGCTGGCTGTACTAGCGAATTATACTAATACAGCTAAACTTTCTCAAAATATTCATATGTTGTTAAGGTGGTTGATATTACTTCAAGGACAACAATTCACGCCTTAAATTGCATTTTCACTACAAAGGGACTACCAGATGCAGTTGTCAGTGACAATGGACCCTCCTTCACATCACATGAATTTGCCGAGTTTTGTGAAGAAAATGGTATTGAACACCTAGCCACCGCACCATTCCATCCAGCGTCAAATGGTGAAGCAGAACGTTTAAAGCCACATTGACTAAAGAAATGAGAGAAAGAGGCACAACCGATCGTGCTTTGCTGACATTTTTGAGTATTTACCGTTTCTCTACAAACAGACATTCTTGAATACCTTACGCTCACAGTTGTCCTCCTCAATTTCACCCCTTAGACCACTCATTTTATGTTATATAACGAATTTGTTAATATTGTTTTTGTAATAAAATCGGTTTTTTTTAAATATGACCCGCCATACAATAAAATTAATTTAATTTTAAAGCTGAATATTCCTAAACTTTAATTTAATATTTATAATTATTTTTTTAAAATTTAAAGATATAAAATTATTTTTCCTCAGCACTAAAATAAAACACATCCATTTTCTACAATGACTACTGGTTTCCCAGTACGTTTAGTGAAGAATACCAGGATACTTCAAATGTCTGCATTTTTTCCCCCCTTACATTTTGTGGCTGTAGTAATTTGTGTAGCGAAAAGTTACCTCGATTTGGCAGCGTGTCTGTTGCTTCTCTTTCGTGGATAGTTGGAGAGCGCCGTATAGGTAGTTATTGTATATACATTTTTAGTATTTGTAAGAACAATTCTTTTTATCAAAAAATTGAGGTGAGAAGATTCCAAAAAAATAAAATTACAAAATAGGCAAGCCTAGTATTTTGTACACCAGGTCAATGATCAAATTGTGTACATGTTTTCTTTACAAGATTAAAATAAATATTTTATATTCAATCAACCGTAACACTTCAAGGTGCCCTCATATATAATTATTCAAATAATTAAACAGGTGTCGTTACAATATAACTATGTTTGCTCCAATGAATCAACATTCCAACAAAGACCATATCGTTTTGCAGAAATTTATAAAAATTTATAGCTAATTTTGAAATCTTTACATGATCTTGCAAGCGCTCAATGGTAAAAGGTGTTTCTGCATATACATATTATACATACATGCATACAATGTAATATAGAAGTCGCTCATTTCCATTATAAGCGCATAATTAGAAAGTGACTAATAATAAACAATAATCGTAAAATAATTTTCCCTTATATTAATAAATAATTGTGTATATAAATTGCAAGTCAATCAAAAATAATAAAACTAAAAAAAAAAAAATTATAATTACCATGTTTAACCTTGAATGAAACTAAAATTAAATTAATAATGACTTCCCTTTGTAGAATAGAATTAATCAAAAGCGTGATTACATAATACAGGATCTTGTAAGCTTATTAAACCAATGCACAGTCTAATAATTTTTTTATTCGATATTTTATTATTTGGTTGGTTAAACTATTTATTATTCAAATTGAATGTGACATTTTAAATCGCCAAATTTTTTGATTACTGCTTTATAATAATAAATCAAATAAACCACAAAGCAATACCGAACGCGATGACAATTAGGATGCTTATCGTAAACGGAACATTAAATTTCAAAATCGCAAATTTTAGAGCTTTTAATGTGTGATAATGAGAATCAGCTTTTAGATCTATTTTATTGTAATTAGAGTACATATTATATATTAATATACATTATGCATGAGTTACACTAATTAGTGCTAATTTATTGATTAATTTGAGGAATGACAGTCTATAGTCCAGCATGTGCAAAGTTAAGAAAATTCAGGCATTCCATCAAATATATTGATGAAAACAAGACAATAGCTCTGTCTCTAACCGTAAAGAAAATTGTAAGTAAGGTATATTTGTTTTAAACATTTCAGGTCCAATAACACCTTGAATATTATTGTTTACAAAAAAGTAACAGAGACAGTTCTCCTCTACGAATTAAACATTTAATTTAATAATAGATTTTAAGGTCTCACTCTATAGGTATAGGTTCCATCTGAGCCCATTAATTATTAAAATGGTTGTTTAATACCGTTAGTTCGGCATAATTAATTATTCAAATTTTTTAATCAGTATTCATTTTGTAGAGCGCCATCGTTTTTATAAAAATTAAATAATTGCATAACATACAAATTTTAAAATTACATAAGTCATTGGGTAACAGTAACTCACCGAATTAACTATATAGTAGAAATCAAGGTGAAGGGTTATGCAAAAGTACAGTTATTAATTAATTACTAATTAGTAAAATCTGTATGGCCTCCGGAACATTTGATATAGAGTTGGCGCAATGCTTACGGATATATTTATAGAAATATTTGTATTGGGGTGGGCTAACCGTTGAAATACCCTACATTTTCAAATGGAAGAGTAACTCCAACTCCAAAGCCAGAAGAAAATAGTTGGAAAAATACTTCAATTGGAAATAACGTGACGTTGTTGGATCAGACCAATATAAACCTATAGTTTGCCGCAGCGCTGATAAATCTTCACAACACAACAACAAAATGCTTGTATAGAATCCGGAATGCTGCGGTATATATTGAATCTTGGAGCTCAATATTAATTTTCACCTTGAATTTAACCTTGCACCAAAAAATTGGACAACGAGTCACGACGACTCTATGGGATTTCTTGGCAAATCCAAGCGAATTTCAGTCAACAACGGAATTTTTAAAATTCTTGGGAGAAAGATTTAAATCATTAGAGGCCAATGGCAACCAAAAGCCAATAATGATACCGATAAACTTCACAACAACAAGAGAAAACAAAGGTCAAACAGTTAAACGGGCCTTTGTATCAACAACAAGCATTTGTATCTACTGTAGAGATGGACAAGTTTAATGAATGTGGAGGATTCAACAAATTAAAGTCCAGCGAGAGATCGCAAGTAACGATGCTACATAAGTTATGCAGAAATTGTTTAGCAGCGGAACGTGAAACAAATGAATGTAAACAAAGGAACCAATGTACCATTTGTAATAAAAGTCATCACACGGGATTGCATAACGGTTACAAGGCAAATAGGCAGCAGGTATCTAAAAGTTATGTGACAACACAATCAGGTCCAGTGATAATACCCACAGCTATGATCACATGAACAACAAGCGAGGGGAACTCATGCTCGTCAGAGCATTAATTGATCCAGGCTCTCAAGCGTCATTTATCACCACAAAGGCAGCAAACCTTCTTAAGGCGAGGCAAAAACAAGTCAACACTAAAATATCCAGTTACGGGAGGAAAGGAAACCGGGGTCTGCAATCACAAAGTCGAACTAACTTTATCCGCGAGGTTTCAAAGTTCCTTTGAGACTAAGTTTGAGGCAATGTTGTTTAAGAAATTGACAGACGTCGACTTTGATACCAACAAATGGACACATTTGCAGCATTTACAACTTGTAGATCCATAATACAACAAGTCCAGTAGAATCGATGTCATACTCGGCATTGGCTAGTATCCCTTAATTCTAAACAGTAACATCATTAGAGGATGCCCACAAGTTCCAATTGCCCAAGAAAGTGAACTTGGTTGGATCATAATGGGAAGCACAGGCAGCAGTCAGGAGGCCAAGAGTTTGTCAATGATCACCACTAAAACAATTGGGCAACAATTAGATTTATTAATAGAAAATGATGCCATCCCGCAAGAAAAAACACCTAATCATGAGGAAGCAGGCGCAAAAAAACTATTTACAGATACAGGAGCTGACTAACAGATGGAAAATACATGGTACGCTGAACTTTAAAGGTACAAACATCTTTACTTGGAAAATCCAGAAATAAGGTGGTAGTTTACTGCAAATCGAGAAGAAATTTCTGAGGGATATGCCATTCGCCAAACCCCATCACGAAATAATGGAAGATAATCTAAGGCAAGACCATATGCAGCTAGTAAGAGATGAGCCAGTTGATAGTCCAACATACTACATACAACATCATGAAGTGATCAACTACGAAAGTACTACCGCGAAACTGAGAGTACTATTCGATGTATCAAGCAAAACCTCATCAGGACTATCCCTCAACGATATAATGATGAACGGGCCTAAAATTCAAAGTGCCCTAATTGATATCATCACAGTAGATGCGGAAAAAATGTTCCGGCAAATCTGGATGCACCATAGTCACCAGAACCTGCAACGTATATTGTGGCGAAAAAATTCTTCACAACCACGTTGCCAAAGGAATGATTAATTTAAAAATCAACCACATAATAAAAACACTTGGAATTCTCTATAGTCCTGAAGATGATACGTTTGAATTTAACAAGACCAGGCTGAATCTTTCAAAGAAGGAACCAACGAAAAGTCTATTAGTGTCCGACTCTTCAAAATTATTTGATCCGGTCGGCTGACGATCACCAATCACGATAGCAGCAAAACTACTAATGCCAGAAACTTGGAGAGCTTTGGAATTAGGGGAATTAAGCAGAATGAAAGTACCAAGATGGATTAAAACAACGTCAGTGCAAAAAATGGGGTTACACGGCTTTGCTGATGCTTCGCAACCAGCCTATGCAGCAGTGGTTTATTTAGGATCCACGAATGCATTCGAACAAATTACAACAAGCTTGTTCGTAGCAAAAACCAGAGTTACCCCAATAAATATAAAACTGATAGTTCCAAGACTGGAACTAAATGCAGCGTATCTATTATCCGCAGGCTTCTAGTGTATATCAAGAACACCACGAACTACCAAGATGTCGAGATGTTCGCTTGGACAGACTCCACCATAGTTTTAGACTGGATAAGAGCTGACGTTACAAAGTTAGTCTGTGAGCATCACAGATTAGAGATAATTTACCTCAGCTACAATGGGGAAAGTCTCATCAAGAAAAATTCATCTAAATATTGGGCCCGATTCTGGAACGATAAAATTCATGTTATGTTATTTTATTTCCCCGCTTCCTATATGAATTTGTATTGAAAAAACAAAAATAACATAGCATAACATAAAATTTTGGAAATCAGAATCGGGCCTATTATTAACCAAGAGCATTACAGCTCTTCAAAAGGCTCAACAGTGAGTCGACAATCGAAACAATACCAGTGAAACTGTCTAAAGTAGAAATCCTCTTCATTTACTGTGATTTTGTTTGTTCGGAATGATTGTATATGAAACATCGGTAATAACCTGTCGTCCTTAAAAATATTCGTACTTATTTCATTGGGTTTGGTGGCGAATAATCAGCAACGGCTTCTAATTTTTGAATTTATACGAGCGCTCCATCTTCTACGATGTCTCTTATAAATACATCATATTATGTAAACCAAATCGATTCTAATAAGGAATAATTGTGAACCCCCTTCATGCAACATGCTACCGATGTTATTAGAAGATCATCAAGGTAAACAAAGATTCCATCATGAAGGTGGAATTTAATCACTAAGTCCATCAGTTGAGGGGCATCACAAATTTTACAAAACGCAACTTTTAAATGAAATGGGGATATAAATCGAGGATTGCGAAGACAGCCTAAGACCTCTTCATTGAAATAGTCAAAGGATAAAAAAAGGATAAATGGGGTCGTTATTACCGTTTTGTGTACATCTTCAGGCGCTACGGGAATTAAATGGTATGCTCTGACTAGATCTATCTTGGAGAAAATTTTATATCCATGTAAGTTCATGGAAAAATTTTGGATGTGAGGTATCGGGTAGCGATCCGGTGTTGTGCCCGAATTTAATCGCCGATAGTCCCCACATGGTCTCCAATCTTGATCTTTCTTTTTCACCATGTGTAATGGGCACGAAACGGGAGATGACGATGGCCGACAAATCCCTAATTCCAACATGTGCTGAAATTCAGTGAATGCAGCTTTGTGATAGATTGAATGTAGCCTACGTGGTCTTGACACGGGCAGATGGCCTGCGGTGACAATGGGGTTGACCACGTTATGTCGGAATGGTAAATTCTGGTTCGGCTCTGCTGTTAAAGAAGGAAATTGTTTGAGCAGAGTACCGTAATCATTGTTGACCGTGAAATGGATCAGTGTCGGTGTGTCGGCACGAACCATAGTGGCATTGATTGACAGCTAAATCGCTGAATTAAGCAGCCGTTTGTTCTTGAGGTCACCAAGAATAGGTTAATTTAGTTAAGTTGTCATATATATCTAGACAAGTTGAGAAATGGTTATTTGACGTGGCAATTGAAACGTGGGTGTTTGACGTAGTATTCAGAACCCATTTGTCGCTTAGTTTTTTGAATCGGTCTCAACATCCACGCTGGCCGCTGCTTTTGGTTTGCGCCAGTTGCATGGATGGGTGCACTTTTTTGCAGCCTTTCCAAATTCGGAATGATACCAACATAAACCACGCTGGTAGTTTCTGTTATTGCTAGATGAACGTGAGCGCGATGAGGATCGTCGCCCTTGTGACCTATCTCGACACAAGCCATCCATTCTGGCTTCGAGTCGTGCTAAACGATCTGCGATCGTGCCGCTATTCGAAGGAGCTCGATTGTCTCCACTATACGGCCACTATACGTCTGTACCGTTGCTCTTCTTGAATGTCTATTTTGGTTTGAGTTTTGTTGTATTTATGTTTATGATTGCATACATACGGTCTGCCGTCGCTGCTAATTCTTCAATCGGAGGTGCCTCTGATTGTGCCACAAGTGCGATTTTTATTAGTTCTGGCATCTTGCGGATCCAGATAGATCGAATTAGTCTCTCGCTGACGAGTTGGTTTTTTCCGGCGAGGGCCCTTATGTGCCGCAACACTTCGGAAGAACCGCGATCGCCAAGATCTTGTCCACTCAGAAGTGCGTCCAATTTCTGTTCGGTCGATGGTTCGAGAAGACCCACCAACGCCTGTTTTATGACGTCTTAGTGATCTTCCTGTGGTGGTTGTTGGAGCAAATCTGATATGATAGAAAATGTTTCAGGTGAGATTTTTGACAGAATGTGCGCGTATTTAGTTTTCTGAGAGGTGATATTTTGTAGGTCGAACTGGATTTCCGCCAGTTGGAACCAATTGCTCGCTTGTGTTGGCCAGAATGGAGGTAGGTTCAATTTCGCTTGACCTGCGATCTCCATAGGAACGTCTGTTTCACCCGAGACATTATTATCAAACGGGGCTGGCGGAGCATTAATTTTGGGTGGGACCGAAGGTTTCGGCTCATTGCTTGAGGTCCCGTCTAGTGGCATTATCTACCCTCAGAAAAACTATGACTTGATAGAAATTGATAATTTATGTTTTATCGGAATGGTTACCGTATCGTTAAAAAAAAATTATTACGTTTAGCGAAAATGTTATGAAATCAAAAAAAATTTTTAATAAAAACTTGCGATTAAATTTTTGATGACGCTGTACTTCGTTTGGATGGATCCTTTATTCCTTCTTATTGTCCAATTGAATGGTTGTTGTTGTTATATCGAACGATTATGTTGCGAATAATGTATGTATGTCTGATATACGTGTAATTTCCTTCTACCACGCTTGTTGTTGTAAAATTGTTGTTTCAAAATGTTGATAATTTGTTGCGCCGTTTTTGGTAGGCGTCCCGTTGTTTTGTCTTTTGTGTAAATAGTATGTAAATATTTCTTATTGCACCGTTTTTGTTGATTAATATTATTTACATATGTGTGGTTGATGTTTGATGTACCATTTTGTAGGCCTCCGTTGTAACGCCATTTATTTAAGTGTTTTATTTACCGTTGACTTTGTATAACTCAAACTGTAAAATTTTATTACTCCATTTTTGATGCCTGTATAGTTGTATACAGTTAAGATTCCTCGTGCAAAATTTCGTGGAAAGAAAAACACAGTAATTTTCTAAATTGGTTTAACCCTCAGGGTACTGACTGGGTTACCGTAACCCAGACAGATTTTGAAAGTCGCGCCATTTGAGAGGAAGTGAAAGGTGGGGGTCCGGAGTGGGGGGTAAAAAATCTTTGTGGTAGTGTCTGTGTAAGCCGTGAGTGGCAGCCTCAGTCTGCGCTTGGTGCTCGAGTGGTACGAGTTAGAAAGTTGACCTCGGGTATTTCTCACCCAGTCAGTACTAAACGTTACAAAATCCGTATTTTCGGGAGACAGCAATTTTTTTTTTTTTTGGAGTTTTGGCTGGAGTAAAGTGTTTTTGTTTGTACAATTTATTATTTTTTATATTTTTATTATTAATTAAATATTTATTATTAATTAAAATTTTATTATTGTGTATCTTACCCTCAAAATTATGCTCTATGCATGTACAGTAGAATTCGCTTATAATGAACGGTTATAGGACAAATAATTTTGTTCATTATAAACGTGTGTTCATTTTAACCAAAAATTTGATGATAATGAACGGCGTTCATTATAATCAAATGTTTGGTTTTAAAAAACGGTGTTCATTATAACCAAATGTTTGTTAAATTCTTTTATCCTTTACAATTTAAATCAAAATAACACTCAAATGAAAAGAATTGATTATGGAATGGAACTTGCGATGCAACTTGTTAAACCTGCGCTAGCTGCTAGACTAGCGCTCCGAGTTCTCTCGACCGCAAAACATTTTACAAGTGCCTCAAATGTATGATAATAAGGCTATGTGCAGAGACCATGTAGCCAAAATATGCTGCGAATGTGGAAATGCAGTCTGATTTTGTTTTTTTTATATTTTGAACAATAAAACTTTCATTCAACAATCAATTTTGTTATTTATTCATATTACAGTTGTGCCTTGTTACGATAAATCAATCGTGGAACGTTTTATCGCTATCCTAAAAAACGGGTGACTTCAAAGTTTAAAAAAAATATAGTTTTGGGAATGGATCAAAAAACTGATTCAGCCATTTTAAAGAACAACTTTTTAGCTTTAAAATGCAACAAGAAAAATTTCGATATCTTTTTTTTCACAAAGTTATGCAATTTAAAAAAAAAAGTGATTTTTCACAAAAAAAAATTTCAAAATGTTTAAACTTTTGAATGTATCTTTGTTTAAACAAATTATTCGATAAATCTATTAGCACCCTCGTATTTGTGACAAAATGGACTATCGATTAAAAAAAAAAACGTTTCAATTAGCCAACTACAGCCCAAGATACAGCCAATCAAAGTTGCCGGGTTAGGCTAACCCATGTCAGTACTGAACGTGACTTTTTTATAGTCGGTACCCTGAGGGTTAATTAACTCAAAATATGTTTTAGAAATTTTCTTACCAGTGGGCCGGTGCTTAAATTGCACCCGGGCAGTAGAATTGTAACACAAAAAAAATATGTCTGTTGCACGTTCGCTCTGCGTTTTGTTGTAAAACCGTAAACACGGTTGTCGGCTATCACCTATGTAAATTTTTGTATGTGTTACCAATATGATGTTTGGACGGAGTGCCTATTATATATATTTATAACACGCGGCACAATTATGTATAATATGTTGTCCGTCAATATATGGGGGTGAATTTGCAATGAAACACTTTACTCCCTCATTGATTATCATAAGACTAAACATCCTATCAATTTCAGCGTTAAAATCAGTTTGCAAAGCTGAAGAAGACTGGATAATATATTGTTGGCTTACAACAGCTACAAAACCCACATCGATATCATACAGCATATGGTTTTCCTTTTATAAACCCAATTTGTCAGAATTTGAGAAGGATGATGAGATTTGCCCAATTTACTTTTATGTGTCGCTGTCAGTTGGTGGTAGTCATCCGTTAATGAAATTTTCAACACTTAAAACTTCATACACTCCAGAAAGAATTATCCCAAATTTATTCCAGAAATCTTTACTAAAATATAGAATCTCTGTTGTATCTGGGTTATGTAAAGGAGCCAATTTAGTGTGATCATTGACGGAATTTTTCGCAATAATGTAACTTAAAAGAGTATAAATGACAGAAACTAAATATAAAGAGTGATCAAAACTTTCGTTCTAAAAATTAACTCATCTTTCAAAAATACATCACTAACTGAACGTCTTAACGAAATGTTGAGGTTAACCACAAAACAACTTTCAAATCAATTCTTAACTTAACCCCAAACTCAACGCCAAATAATCCGCGAATCAACCCCCAAATAATTCCCTAACAGAATCCCTCACACAACCCCAACATAGGCTAATAACTCAACCTAAACAAACCAAATTTAAACCCTCTACTTAACTCAATCCCGAAACAAACTCGATTCGACAGCTACATGCGTGGATGAACTCAACTCATGCAAAACTACATGTTACATGTACACGATTTTAGTGAAATTTTACATGCGCTCTGGAAACGGGATTCTAAAATAATTTGTATATAAAGTTCTGGAATATGACCATATTCCATATGAGGATGGAACTTAACTATTCCTTAATTAATTGGGTTGAAGGGATATTTTTTCTTCAACGAGCATTACTATATCGTTCACTTTTAAGTTCGGACTCTCTTGGTTCCATTTGACTCGTTTTTGCAAGGTATGTAAATATTCAGTAGAATATCTTTTCCAAAAAGACTCAATCATTTTAGTTATTTTCTGCCATTTCGTTAAGTAATTATCAGAAATGTCCAATAGGGAAGACTCGTGTATTCCCATGTTAGGAGCACCTGTTAAAAAATGATTCGGTGTTAGTGGTTCAGGATCGTGAGGGTCGTTTGATAAGGGTGTTAACGGTCGACTGTTAAGGATCCCTTCAATTTGAATCGTTAATGTTTCAAATTCCTCCAATGTCATTACAACACCTTTGGTGATGCGTTTTAAATGGAATTTAAATGATTTTATTGACGCTTCCCATAAGCCTCCAAAGTTGGGAGCTCGAGGCGGTATAAAATGCCAATTTATTTGCTCTTCGCTGCAAAATGACATTATTTTTGATTGTTCACTTCTAGAAGTGAAATGTTGAAACAATTTTTTTAGTTCACGACACGCACCTACGAAATTTGATGCATTATCTGACCAAATGTTTGCTACCTGGCCACGGCGAGATATTAGCCGCTTCAAACAAGCTGTAAAAGACTGTGAAGTGAGGTCACTTACCACCTCCAAGTGCACAGATTTTGTGACAAAGCAAACAAAAGATGCTACATATATCTTATATGGTGTTGAGTTTCGTTGAAATTTATTTTTTATGAAAAAAGGACCACAATAGTCGACTCCAGTATTGTAAAAAGGTTTGGTTTGAGAAATTCTTTCTTGTGGTAAATTTCCCATTATTTGTTTGACGATGGTAGGTTTAGTTCGAGCGCAAATAACGCAATTTCTCACCACCTTTTTTGCCATGTTTTTTCCATTAAGTGGCCAAAATTTTCGACGAACTATGGCCAATAGTAACTGTGGACCAGCATGACACTGCTTTTCATGCTCAAATTTAAAAATCAGTTCCACAAACTTATGGGTTGATGGTAATAGCATTTGATGCTTTGCGTTGTAATCCAAGTTCCCATTTTGTAAGCGGCCTCCCACTCTTAGTACGTTCTTTTTATCCAAAAATGGAGTGAGTGTTTTCAAATTACTGTTATTTGGAATACATTTGTTTAATGATAATAGCCGTATCTCGGTTTTAAATGCATTTAGTTGTACGATCTTAACCAATGATGTCAGTGCAGTTTCTAATTCTTGAACAGGTGGATCATGGGTTTCGCTTGCAATCCTTTTGCATTTGTTAATAAACCGAAGGCAATAAGCTGTTACGCGAATTAATTTCTGATACGAACTAAATTTATAGAAAATAGATAATTTATCAATTTTATCATTCTCATGACTCGTTTGGGTAACTGCTGCAATTATGTTTGGTTTTAGTTCCAGATCAATGTTTCCGAGTTTTAAGTTAAGCTTTGGTGTGTCCGTAATAATTCCCTTTACTTGTAGAATATGTGGACCTTTCCACCAAAACTGAAGATCATTCAATTGATGAGGTAATACTCCTCGTGAGATGATGTCCGCTGGATTAAGCTCGGATGCAATATGACGCCAATTAAAATTGATTGTGTGCTCTTGAATTTCATTTACTCTATTCGCAACGAAAGCTTTAAACTTATGGGGTGGCGTTGCAATCCAGTATAAAGTAATTGTGGAATCTGTCCAGAGCATCACATCATCGAACTTAAGTTGCAATGCTTCAATCGTTGCGCTCACTACTTTAGACAATAAATGTGCAGCACATAGTTCTAAATGTGGCAAAGTGATCGTTTTGAGAGGAGCTACCCGTGACTTACTGCATACTAAATTTACACTCACATTATCATCAGCATCGATTGATCTTATATAAATGCAGGCTCCGTAGGCCTTTTCGGATGCATCTGCAAATCCGTGAAGTTCTATTCGTTTTGCAATAGATCCTTTCATAAATACACATCGCGGTAATTGAATATTTGCTATAGTTGTGAGATTGCTTCGAAATAATAGCCAATTTTCTTTAATATCGATGGGCACGAGGTCATCCCAATCTAATTTATTTTTCCACAAGTCTTGCATTAAGATTTTAGCCGAAATAATAATCGGGGATAATAAACCTAGTGGGTCAAATAGCTTCGCTATATCCGAAAGGATTTTCCTCTTTGTCATTCGTAATTCATTACCGAATTCCGGTATTTTAAATGTAAAAACGTCTTGCTTAGGCTGCCAAAGCAATCCAAGTGCCTTAATGCATTGCCCATTATTAAATTCGTTAACTTGCATTACTTCGCGGTCTTCCAAAGGGATTTTCCTAAGGAGGGTTTCGTCATTTGTACACCATTTGTGCAGATTAAAACAACCGCTTTTTGTCAATTTACACAGTTCTGATTGAAGTTGCTGTGCATCCGACAACGTATCGGATCCAGTAACAATATCGTCAACATAAGTATCGTTCAATAATACTTTTGATGCAAGCGGATATCTCGACTGTTCATCTAGAGCTAATTGTTTTATGCACCTGGTCGCTAAGAAGGGAGCTGCTGCAGTCCCATATGTGACCGTTGCCAGTTCGAACGTCTTTAATGGATCATTAGAGCGTTTTCTCTATAAAATCCTTTGCAGACTAGTTTGACTGGGATCGACGTAAACCTGCCTATACATTTTTGTTATGTCAGAGGTCAAGGCGTATTGATATCTTCGAAAACGCAATATTATATTGAACAATTCCGATTGAACGGTTGCTCCAACAAGCATTCCATCATTTAGACTAACACCGTTTGTGCTCTTTGCCGAAGCATCGAATACGACCTGTAACTTGGTAGATGAGCTGTTTGGTCGTAGGATGGCATGATGGGGAATATAATAAGTTGGTGTATCGTTTTGCTCAATTTCGTTAACTTCCCTCATGTGCCCTAACTCGAGGTAGTCTCTCATGAATGAAACATATTGCTCTTTTAATTCAGAGTTGGAGTTTAATTTGTTTTCGAGGTACGAAAACCGTTTAGCAGCCATATGTTTTGAATCACCTAGTGTGATAGAATCTCTGCGATGTGTTCTTTGAAAGTGCTTCTCACACTTTTCCTCATCGGCTGACAAGAATTTCTTGAGTGGGAGATTTTCTACCTCCCAAAACTTTGTTAACAACGGAGAAATGGAGTCTTCCTTTTGTTGAATGAATGAAGTGTGAAATGTAAAATTATGCTTCAAATGCATATCTTCCTTGCCAAAGATTATCCACCCAAACAAACTTTCTTGTAGAACAGGCAAATCTTGTCTTAGAGAAATCTTCTTTGGCATTAAAATGTTTGGGAACAGTTCTGCTCCTATTAGGATGTCAATTGGACGTGACTCATTAAAATAAGGGTCTGCCAATTGAATGTTAGTTGGTATACACCAGCGACTAATATTGA
The DNA here is from genome assembly GCA_963556165.1 of Tipula helvola. Classification (NCBI taxonomy): domain Eukaryota; kingdom Metazoa; phylum Arthropoda; class Insecta; order Diptera; family Tipulidae; genus Tipula; species Tipula helvola. The sequence goes on from OY744483.1 coordinate 133,196,845, forward strand.
TGGTGGTTTGTGGTAAACTGTTAGAAATCTTGTTAATAACAAAAAGATCTACGCTAAATACTGAGTTCTTATAACGTGACTTCAACTGAGTTGAAATCATCTCGTCAACTTTAGTTGATGTTGAACTGATGCCAGTGACATCAATCGAATTTATATTGTTAATTTTTGCTTGAAGTTTTTGAGCCATGGAACTTGTTATAAAATTGGATTGGCTACCAGAATCCAGTAGTGCGCGACATTCTACGTACCCTCCGCCTGGGCGTCTCAACAATACAATGGCTGTTGGCAAGATCACTCTTCCACCACTTGAACCCTTTTGCATGCTGAAATTTTGCTGCTCGTTTGAATGAGTAACCGTAGGTGAGGCAATAATTGCTTGTGAATGACCTGTTGATTTTGTTGGGATGTTATCTCCCTCGCTTTTAGGAAGCTGGTTTCCGTTTTCTCTTTGAGTATACTTTTGGTCAATATGTAGCAACGTGTGATGCTTTTTATTGCACAATTTGCATCCAGCCGACCTGCAATCGGAAACTGTATGGAACGGGTTCAAGCAATTTATACAAGCCTTCATTTCTTTAATTTTATTGAAGCGCTCTGTTGGGCTAAAGCTTAGAAATGAAGGGCAGCTAAAAAATGCATGGCGAATACCGTTACATAAACGGCAATTTGCTCTTTGTTGATTTGAGCTTGAGTTAGGCATTGCGAATGAATGACTTTTTGACGTGTTAAATGGTTTGTTTTGCCTTTGTGTATTATTAGGCGTTGATTTATTGAAACATTGGCTTGCATTTGATATTGACTCCAAGACCCTACATTTTTTCTCGAGAAATTCGCGAAATATCTTCCATGTTGGCATGTCTTTAGAAGAATTCTGTTTCTCCCAATCTTTAATTGACTCCCTATCCAGTTTCCGTATAACAAGGCGCATGACAACAATTTCTGAACATTCATCGAATTTAACGTCACATGCTTCCAATGCTGTAACATGTGATAACACCACATTGGTGAAACGTTTCATCTCGTTCGCACTTGAATTATGGATGGGTTGTAAATCAATCAGTGCGTCAACATGTCTCTCAACAATCAACCTCGGATTATCAAATCGCTGAACTAACTCTAACCAGGCACGTTGATATCCTGCATCAGAAAGTTCGATATGGCCTAGCGATTGTCTGGCCTCTCCCTTAAGACTATTTTGCAAGTACGTAAACTTAACTATATCAGTAAGGGCTGGATTTTTATTGATTACAGCGTCGAAAACATCTTTAAATGTTATCCATTTTAATGGATCACCATCGAAATGCGGAATATTCAGTTCAGGCAATTTAATTAAAGGTTTGATTGCTTTCACTTGAGATGTTTCCGGTTTTGATTCGACTGATGTGTTATCGCATCGATACAAAATGTCTGATTTCATTTTTAAATATCTATCATCAAATTCTTCGATGTGAACTTGATACGTTTCATTAAAGTCTTCTTCATCAAGCACTTCTATAATTTCGTTCATAATTACTTCAAAATTTTGAAATATTTTTTCCACGGATTCTAACCTTGTTTTAAGCTCAATTGAACCCAAATTTTCGTTCGTCACTAAAAAGTTTTCAATATTTGTTAATCGTTTTTTTAAATAGCCAAACCGTTTGTTAAAGCTAGTTTTGATCTTGGCTACCTCTTCGTCAGCCATTTTGTTGAATCACAAACAAAATTCTAAATTAAGTGAAACGTATGTAATATTTTGACAACTAATTTGTCGTTAAAATCTTAGAAACAAATAAAGATTTTCCCGAAAGTTCCGGTTATCATTACTTTATTTTGTTGTTTTTTACGCCAATTTAGGTTAGGTTTTTCCACCAGGCGTATGTATACAAAATCCAGCTCTCGAAGGACCAAAATGTTAAGCGTTGCTGTTTCGTTTGTGTAGAAAAATTTCGCTTTGTATTTTTATGTAGCGTTGCTGTTCATTCGTGTATAATTAAATGTTGCTTTAAATTAGCACAATTTCGTTTTTCTTTTATTTTTAATAAAAGTACGTGTTACAATAAAATAATTTTTCGTTTGTTTTAATTTTTATTTATTAAAGTAACTGTTTATTCGTTTTGTTCTTAAAGTACATAGATTATTTTACATGTCTTTATTTTTAAGCTTCTACAACACGACTAAAGAAAAAAGGGCAAAAAAACCGAATGTTTTTTTGTCTCGTTTATTTTGTTTTTATTTTTTGTACTCATGGCAATAAGTTTTTTTTTTGTTTTAGTACATTTATCGCTATTGAATTCAAACAATTACAACACAAGATAAAAAGTAAAAACTTTAATAATTTAAACAATTTTAACTTATAAACCTTTATAAATATCTTAAAAAAGCAAAACCTCGTTTTGATATAAATCATATTTCATTCATCATACATCACATGCTAACAACCGAACTGAGTGTTCAGTGTAGAGTTGTAGACTAAATAATTTCTGAAAATACATAAATACATTAATAATATAAATATAATACAAAACATGAAGAGATACAAAAAAAAAATGTAATCGTTTTGATTCGTATTTGTTCGAAGTAGTTTCGCTTCCGCGCGTTTCCTACAAACATTCTTTTTTACAATGTCTGTAGGATTCGGAACGATAAGGAAAGGAAACGAAACGATAGTATTTAATACTCTTATAGTAAAAACATGTAACAATGTTTTTTCTGGGTCCCGGTCGATACGGCATATTTCATTACGGAATATGAAATAATGGCATATTTCAAAACGGAATATTTCAAAACGGCATATGGTACACTACGGCATATGATTCACTATGACATATTTCAAAACGGCATATTTCAAATCGACATATCGTACACTACGGCATAAGGTACACTATGGCATATTTCAAAATGGCATATTTCAAAACGGCATATGGTACACTACGGAATATGGTACACTATGGCATATTTCAAAATGGCATATGTCAAATCGGCATATGGTACACTACGGCATATTTGATGTATCCATTTAAATTACAACGAAATTCTATTAAGCGATAGAAAATTTTTAGAATTAAAGAAAAATTCTAATAGGTGAAGAAAAATTTAAGTAAATAAAGGATTATTCTACTAATTGAAGGATAATCCTGTTAGGTAAAGGTTTAAAGGAAAATCCGTTAAGTAAAGGAAAATTCTTTTAAGAGAATGGATTTCAGCATAATCGGTTAAAAATAGTCAAGCTTCAGCCTAATTGACAACAATCTAGAGTTTTATCACAGAGAATTAAGAAGAAAATTCTCTGTGATTTTATCTAAAAACCATTTTAGAACCCTATTTTCGTCTTATAAACGAGTTCATACTAGTGATTCGATAAAAGTCATTACTAAAATAATAAAAAATCCTAGAATAAATGCGCTATTATCCAATTATGTTGCTAAATTTTGAAGTTGCTATAAAATTAGTTCCTTCTTTAAAAATAATTTCACTGAATAAGAATAAACCGGAAGGGCCAATATACATATTTTTACTTTTAAAATTAGATTTAAATAAAAATTAAAAATTATAGATATTAATAAGCACTTCCTGATTATATCTTTATTACCAATATTTTTATTTCCGTGTGGAGGATAAATTTAATTGCATTAAGTGAAGGAAAATTCATTAAACTGCATTAAGCGAAAAAAAAAATCCCATTTCCATCGTACTGTTGAGTTTCATCATAAATTCATTCTTTATAAATTCAAGTCAAATTTGTAGACTTTTCTCTGTATAAATAAATAAATAATCGGTTAAGAAATAGCCGATTTTCATTCGAATTGGCCTTATTCCAGAACATTATCTAAAATTCATTTTAGAATCCTATTTCTATCATATTTGTCGAATTTCATCATAATCAGTTATGAAATAGCCAAGTTGCATAAAAATTGCCATATCTCAGAGCTTTATCTATAGAAATCATTTAACACCCCATTTCCATCACTCCTTCTAAATTTCATCATAGTCGGCCAATAAATAGACAAATTCTATCAAATTAACCATATTCCAGAACTTCTACTAAAAATCATTTTTGGATCCCATTCCCATCACACATGTCGAATTTCATCATAATCGTTTAAGAAATACCCAAGTTCCATCATGATTGGCCATGTTCTAGAAATTCATCTAAAATTCTTTTTAGAAGACCATTTCTAACGTACATATATGTTGAATTTCATCATATTCGGTTAATTAATAGGTAAGTTCCTCCCTAATTAGCCATATTACAGAACTTCGTCTAAAATCCGGTTTAGTATTCCATTTTCATCGCACTTGCCAAATTTGATCACACTCGGCTAAAAAATAGTCAAGTTTTAGAAAATGCCATATTATACCATATGCCATATGAAAATATGCCATCGTGTACCTTATGCCATAGTGTACCATATGCCGTTTTAAAATATGCCGTTTTGAGATATGCCATAGTGTACCATATGCCGTAGCGTACCATATGCCGATTTGAAATATGCCATTTTAAAATATGCCATAGTGTACCATATGTCATATTTTCATATTCCATTTTGAAATACATATTCCGTTTTGAAATATGCCATGTTGAACGGATTCGGTTTTTTTTGTAGGAAACGAAACGATACTGCGCTGCGCTGAAAGGATAGTATAAATCAACCTTTATGTATAAAATCAGAGCCTTCTAGAGTATAGAGCCATAATCATTATGACGTATTTTTTCGAAGCTTTTTTAGTGGTATAACTTTTCACTAATTTCCATAGGAATCCATAGTAAAAATGGTGTTTTTTAGCTTCAAGTTTTTCAATGAAAAAAGCGAAAATGTTACAAAATTTTTATACAAAAGTGTTCTACATATATTTAGCAGCAATATACAAGAAGGGTATATTGGTATTAAGTAAATATTAATTGCAGAAATATTAAAATTAAATTATTTCTAAAATATATTTTTCGAACTTTCATTTTGAAAAATATATCAAAGTTGGCTCTGACAAATTAAAATAATACCTGCTAAATTTATTTTTAGTTTTACTAGTGTACGTTAGATGTCTATAATTGCTGGCAGAGAAATACGAAAAAAATTTATTTAATCACACAATTATGACACGTCCTTAATATTTTGAGAATTTGTTTTGCTTTTCCTACAATTTTTGAACTTTAAATTTTCCTAGGTGGTAAGTTTTGGTACGATTTTTCAAAATGTTACTACCCACTGCCATCTATGTATATCGACTTAATGCACACGATTTGTAGTAAGCTTTTCTTTTTAATTTGACCAGAAAGCTGTTGTTATGAACTTTTTTTTATATTTTGGTTTAAATAAATCAATTATTACAAGAAAATGAAAACGATTTACTTAAACGACATTTATATATGTTAAAATTTAAACATTTATGAAAATATTTCAGAAATCATAATTAAGAATTTGCAACGTTTTCATTTACAAATTTGTCTTAGGAAAAAAAGTGATTTCCCATATGTTTTGTGTGTTTTACTATGGAAATTTTGATTTTTTCGTCGTTTCTAATTCCCTTATAAAAGCTTCGTTTTTTAGATTATGGCTTGTATAATCAAGGTTGCTTTGATAAAATACGTTTTTTTATTGTTTTTTATTGTTATTTGGCGTTGTTTTCACTCGTGTTTTGTGTATGTAAGAGATAACTATCATGCTGTTTATATACCATGAGCTACACAACGCAAAATTTTCATGTATTCGAATCAAATGGGATTCTTATGCTACGGATAATTGAGTAAGTTTGAATCGAAACGGAAATTTAATTAGAATTAAAAGTTTCATGTATTCGATTCAAATGGAATTCTTATACTTTGTATAATCGAGTAAATTTGAATCGAATCAGGAACTATCATATGTAATACAGTGAAGTCTCGTTATAGCGAATACCGATTTAAGGAAATTGAAATTTCGCAATGAAATTTTTATCCGCTAAAGTGCAAATTGTTTCATGTGGAAATGTACTACGGTTAAAATAAATAAATATATTTCTCCGGTCCCTTTGGCTTCTCTGTAACGAGATTTCACTGTACATATAAAATTTCTTTATTTAAACATGATTAATTTTAATACGGGGCATAAGTATGGGAATAACTTTGTATTATATAAGTGAAAGTGCGAGATGCTAATTTAATTAATTTAATTGATTTTATGGAGTTTAGGTTGTAGTTCTCACACATAAACGATAATACTATTTATAGAGTATTTAGGGTATAGCATTTTCGGGAAATATGAAAAGTTGTGTTCGGAGGGGATTCCGGGGAATTCCCCGGGTATTATATACTTTTGGTGGAAATGAAGTAAAATACAAAATCAATTTCTGATTAAGTTCTTATACGTTTTTTGGAACTCTCGATATTGGGTAAAACCCGAAAAAGTTGTGCCCTAGGTATAATGATGAAATTTGTAAGAATATAAATTATATTCAATTTCCTTTAAGTTAGTTTTTATTTATTAACTGTATATCGAGTGAATGAAATCGGGTCCTTGATTTCTCGATTAATTGTATGAATTTGATTTTTGATAGTTGTGTGATTGTGCGTAGAATTTAAATGCAGGGGTTTCATGTTTGGATCAAATTAAAGTTGAGATTGACTCAATTTGTTGTGCTCAGTTGGTTTCATGTCTTATTTTAATTTTTTTCTGATACTTGAAAACACTTTTGCATTTTATTCTATGTATAATCGTCACAAATGTGTTCCAGAATTTTTGTGCATGGATCAGGAGTATTTGTATGATTTTTAGTACATACAATATCAATATATTTATTTCCGATGTTGCGTGATGTTTCCGCTATGATGAGATGAGATGTTTTTGCAGCTTGCGGTTGATGAAAATTGCAAAAATGTACAGATGAGAAGTTTTGGTAGTCGGAATATCCGATTATTTTAGTATTTCTGGAACTTCTTGGCTCGGGACGGGTTCATCAATTACAACTATGTTTTTATAATAAGTATCAAATTACAATAATTCTTTATAGAATTAGACTTATGTTCACCAGCTTCAACTACATGAATCAATATTTGATTTGAATTTTCAGAGATATTGGTACATGGTGGGGAATTTAATTGGTGTACTATGGCAGGTTTAAATATGGCAGGTTTAACAACTAAATAATGGGGGTTTAAGCTCTTCAAGAGGTGTTGGTAAAGACCCAGCGCAGATTTCCAGAAATTTTAAGCGAACAGCGGACAGGTAGTTTTAGAAAATTTTGTTGTTTTGATTTTTATCCACCTAAATTACAGAACTATAGTTCTGAATTCATACTTTAGAAATTATTGGTGTTTTCAGACTATTTTTATATACTCGTGGTAACTATAAAAAAATTATTTACGACTTAAATGGAATTTAAATAAATTTGCATGACAATCGACCGCCAAAAACAATTAAAACAACTATTTAAAGTTAATTGCGGCGGTGGTTGCAAGTTTTAACAAGCTGACTGCAATAGTTCAACAAGATGTATAACAACAAAAATCAAACAAATTTATTATGAAATAATAATTAATTAATTTTTATTTCTAATTTTTTAATTTTCTATTTTTTTTATTTTTATTCATTTGCTCGATTGGGTTGCTGATTATTACACCTCGAATGATAATGAAATTGAAAAGTTGTAACCGTTTGAAAAATCTACTTTTATGTATTTATAGCAAACATGATTTCTTATGCAATCACTTCATCTTATAAAACCGATTAACGAATCATTGCCACTTGATATATAGATATAGGCATGCAGCGAGTTAATAAAAAAATAAAAATTAAATATTTCTGATGAATCATTATGTAAAGGCCTTAATGTTAATGATTTTAAAAACTAAAAACATAAACTTGAAAATTATGTCGCTTGACTAGCTACCGGTGCAATCTTGTTTTGGTTTCGTTTTTTTTTTTTACCAATATTTAATTTGAAATTTAATTAAAATGTGTGTCAGTGTTAATTAGGACGATAAAAATGCAAACGTAATCATGCGCACGCTTGGGCACTAATCATAATAAATAAGGATTTCCGCATTTTATTAAAAAAATAAATGGTTGTGTGAACTATACACCAAGTTTTGTATCTACTGTAAAAACAAATCTTAGTCTCATATACAGCAACTAGTTCTCATAAAATTATTAACAGGCAATTAAGTTGATTTAGGAATTTTTGTGACCTCGGGGGATTTTAGTAAATCTATTAGAAAAAATAATAGGTTAGGCTGTAAGAACATATTTTTGATAATAATATGCGTACGTGAATTGGAGTGCGCGCGATTAAAACTGTTTAAAAAAATTTTTTGCAATTCGTTTTACACCTAGCGTAATGAAAACGTTTATTTTGATTTTGTGCCTGTCAAACAAATTATTGACCCACTGTAAATCATGTACGATTTAAACTATCTATATACGAGTATATTATAGCGTATATATACAAATAAAAATGCATTTTCAAAATAGTTTTGTTGTCTATAAATATTTGTTTTTATAGTGATTATGTAAATCAAGGTTAATTAATTGCTTTCTTATACTCTAGTTAGAAAAATATGTTTACTTACAAATTGCATTGAAGTTTGTTTGTTTATAAATATTTAAAGAAATTAAAACGAGGTAGTTGAGAATGACAAAAGTAATTCAATTAGTGATATTACGTAGTCAAAAGTGGGAATAGGATATTCTGCGGTGGACCACCCGCTCCGCCCACTTCGATGTTTGATAAGATCTTTAATTGGCATATTCTAAAATTGTACGTTTGTTTGTGTTTTTTGTTAGTCTGTACTAAAGATGAATCGGGATATAACAGTACATATTATGTAAGTAGCAAATTCTTGTAGTTGAATGTCGTTTTTTCACAGTCAAAGGTGAAATAATGGGTGGGTGCTAACCTTCATAAATTGTAAACAAAACATAAAATTCTCAAGTTCACCTATATTTGTATAAAAATAAGAACCATGTAAATTAGGTCATCTTTCAAGGGCTTATAAACTTGCTCCAAATAAACATTTAATCTTTATAAGGCTACGGCACATTACGTGCTAAGCACCATATCCATTATGAGATTAAACAGATTCCATTGTCATGTAAACAAAAATGTTAATCCGTGTGAAAGGCTTAGTACAAGTGACAATTTGTTTGTAAAGTTATCTTAGTATACAAATCATATAAAATTCGAACGAGCTGAAGGCTAGCTAACTTACTGTATACGCACTGAGAGAACACTTTGTTTGTGGCAACCGAATTTGTTGCCTGCCAAATTAAGCTGTTGTAGTTGCGATACCAATAATATGAGGTTGGTATAGATTGATTAATGATTGTTATAAACCCATTTTAGGTTGGTGTGAACTAGAAAATCGTTCCTGTAAAATAAAATTCGTTCAGAATTACCGCAAAATTTAGTTGCGTCTATTGAAAATTAGTTGTCACAACCGAATGATTTTGTTATAAAAGCCTTGTAAGTAACTGATTTTCTGCTTGCACAACGAAAAGTCATTTGTAGTATGTAATAGTAAATAGTATTTGATTCTATTGTCTTAAGTTTAGGTTAAATGCGTACATATTTGTTGCTCTCTTACGCGACGTAGGTGCTGTTTACAACATTTAACTGTGGCCTCCCATAGGTCGTCAAAGTTGGGGTGGTTGGTGGGATGAAATGCCATTGAATATGGTAATCGGTGCACTAAGCTTCTAATTGGTTTTGTTGGATTTCACATAGGAATTGCTCATAAAGGTGTTTAATCTCGTGCCTTGCTGCTACTAAGTTACAGCCGTTGTCATAATAAATGTGATGCGGTAAACCTCGGATAGCACTGAAACGTTTTAAAGATGCGAAGAATCCTTCAGTTCTCATATCCGACACAATTTCAATCGTTGTTGCTTCTGTTGCCATACATACAAATATGACCAGGTATGACTTATATACTGTTTGGCGCCTCTGGATTTAAACCTTTTTAGTATAAAGGGTTCAGCTTAATCGATACCAACCTCAATAAACGGTATCGCTGATTTCGTGATCCGACATCTTGGTAACTTGACAATGAAAATTATGTTGGAATTGACTGGCTGAATATCTTCCGTTTCTCTTCTAGGTGAAGACGAAAGCACGAGTTGGGTTTGGTCACACCAAAAAGATGAGGAAGTCACACCTCTGGTGGCTTTGTCAACTGGATTCTCACTGTTCGGCACAAAATCAGCTATGCTTTTCGTGTCAGTACGTAGTGATTTTTATTTTTCCAAAATTATTTTAAATTATATAAATTTAATTGTGTCTGGTGTTACATTGCTTTTTTAAGCAAATTGGGTACAATTCCCATGTAGTCGAATTTTGGACCCAGCCGTGCTATCTTTGAGGTCAGCAATACCGTAATAATTGAGAAAATATGATGACGTCAAAATGATCTCATTTTTATGAATACTGAGAGTGAACGACCCAAGCCACGGTATGAGCGCCAATATACTGTCATCACCGGATGGAGTTTGAAGGCTTAGCCATTAATTTTCTTAAAACAAGAAGTTTTTTTGTAATTATTACTTTGGTATTAATTTCTATAGACATACACTCTATTATGAATGAGCTTATGCTCAAAATAGGGTGTCCAAAATTGTAAATAAATAAATATTGTAAAATTCCATTGGTTACGATTAGTAGACGTCATAATTTCAGCAACCCGATTCGCTTAGAACGTGTTTAAAGTTTTCGGAGGTTTCAAAAGTCACTAAAGTACAATCGTCGAATCTGTATACAAATCGATGATTGGTTCTTTTGTTAATTTGAGGGATATTTCAGAATTTGGGTTTTCTCTCCACAGGATGAGGTGGTAGTCTTTATCGTGATCCATCCTTCTCTCTAGCAAATTATATCTCCGCACGTACCAGACATATAAACAACTATTAAGAAGAGTAGAAAAATTAAAACAGAATAATATGATCTACAATAATGCCCATGGATTCAGTACCAATATTTAACTGCATATCACACAACCTTTACCAAAGCAAAATCATATATAATAAAATAAAGAAATAACACAAAAAAAAATTTTTACACATTTCATATCACATATATATTGAGCAATACATGTAGTATGAAAACACCTGTCTAACATTACCTGGGCAGTACCGTTATTGAACACATTTCTCCTTGTTCAATTTATTTCGCATCCACTTTCCATTAATTTTCTCTCCATTATACTCATTTACTATATGTATTTACATTATTTAATTTAAGTGAAACTACTTATTACGCGTGCAAATAAAACCACAATAACACACACGCAAACCAAAAAATCACTCACGAAACTTTTTAATTATTAACCACTTAACGCGTAGGGCCGAGTTAACTTGTTCGGATGTTACTTGCAGAAATGCATAGGAATGAGTTTAAAGCCGAAACATTTTTTCCCCCATTCGTATTAATGTCAAAGCAAACCACAAAATATTTTTGTTTTAAAAACAAATTTTTAAATTGTATCCACGAAATTAGTTTCGGGTTTGAATTAAGGCTATATTTTATTAATTTTACTAAACTTACTTCTTTAATTGGTCCATGAATTATGGGAGATGCAGATAATTTAAATTTATTGTTCTGGAAACAGTAAATATTTAAAGGTGGCGGTTTCTGTGTCACAGGTCCAAAGTAGTACATTTCCATTCTTCCATTTAATTGTTCAATTGTAAAATATGTTTCTCTAAAATAAAAACTTTAAGAATTAAATCCATATCATATAGTCATAGTGGCAAATACCTCCCAAGAGATCATGCATACAGTATAGACTAAAATCCTCAACCACGTGAAAATGTAGCATCGTATTCCAGACAGAACGAGTTCCCCTGGCCTTGCTGCAGTTTGAGTTTGTTGCTTTTCATCAACTTTTTGTTCATTGACCTATCACGAGCGTTCAAGTAAAATTTTATTGATATCATTTCTTGCGTTTATAACGTACTATCTTGTCCTCGAATGACCTAAGAAGTGGATTTCTACGTCTTTTCCTCAGATTTGTTTCTCCATATCTCTTGAGTATCCAACAATAGTTCGCTAACATTTTAACATCCCACCTTCCCTGATATCTCTTTTCTATTTCCTTTACATTCCGGTGGAAGCGCTCCCGCATTGCTCTTCACTATAGTCACTATAGTATATATAGTAGTGAACTGTCAGGAAAGTAATCAAGGTGGGAATCCAAAAAATGGATCATTAAGTTTATAAGACATCCCCATTGCCAGTAATTTTCTATCAGCTTTGCAGGGCTCACTTCTGATGTTTCCTAAGAACTTTTCACAAACTTCTTTAAAACTAAGCCAGGCAACTTTCTCATTTTTTTGCATGGTTTTAACGAAATTTTTGTCTTGAAATAGCTTTCGTATTTCAGGTCCGTTCAAAATACCTTCTTTAATTTTAACCTCTGTCAGTTTTGGAAATTATTGTGCTATGTATTGGAAACATTGACATTCTTTATCTAATGCCTTCACATATTGCTTCATCAGCCCAAGTTTTATGTGTAGTGGATGTAAGAGAATTTTTAAGGGATCTAATAAAGGTTCTTCAATTACTTTAGGTTCTCCTGGCTGAAGGCAGTCTATTAGCAGCCACTGTTTTTTAACGTATTGGTTTCCTCGGTCTCTACTATTCCAGAGACATTTAAAACAAGGGTATACTTCACAAAACCAGCCTGCTGCCCTAACAGTTTTGTGAAAATTTTTAAATCCCCACAAACTTGCCAATTGTGCTCCGAGTACTTGAGTTTTTGCAAAATATATCCAAGATCTCCATAATACTCCCCCATAGATATTGAATGGACTATTGGGACAGTGTCATATTTATTTCCATTGTGCAGTAGTACCGGTTTTAGGCTGGGTTTTCATTGGTCAATGAATAGTCTCCACTCGTTAGGTTTGTAAATATTAGGTTTTAAATAATTCATCAGGGCTGGTATATTTATGCAATACACCAATGGAGTTTTTTTATCTTTGGGAAAGTGCTTCCGAAATTCCATTTCTCTTTCTTGATAAATTGAAGATTTGGTTCCAGGGACTACCAAGTTTCGATTTTTCACGTTTCTTTAGGTGCAATATACTCTTCTTCACTCTCCTCCGTTTCATTTTCACTGCTGTAAAGTTCTTCCCCGCTAGACGCTTCACTCTCACCTACGTGATCCTTTGAAACTTGAATTACTTCATTGTTTAAAAAACTTGAGTTGAAGTAATTGCACTTTACAGGTTTCGTCATTGTACTACATCTGGGTACTTTATATTTGATTAACTCTGTAAATTAAAAACTTTCACTTCGGTACTACAAAAGTAACATTCCTCTTTCGATAGAGGTTTTTCCAAATTGGAGGTGTTCTATAATATTTTAAATTTGAGTTACTCTTAGTATTTTTCCACCGCTTTAGCATAGTTGGACATGCATTGCATATAATATTTGGAGTCCACATATTTTCCTCAAGGATCTCTCTACCGAAACATTCGTGCTATATATTTTTAGTCGAGTCAGATACAGTCTTCTGACATTTAGCTATTTCAAATTTACCACAAATGCAACAAAACACATTCGGGTTCCTATTACACTAAAATCTTCTTGCAGCCGTATACTCCTCAAAGGCCAAGTTGCCTAGCCTTGAGGAACTACGGTCGCATGATGACGTCGCCAGTGGTCAGAATTCCCACCCTGACCAGCCGCCGATACAGGGATATCGCTCCCCTGTGGTTACCATGATCATAACCAAGGGACTTAGCCTGATAGTGCGGGACAACTCCGTTGCACACGGTCACCACGTAGAGGTGCTCTGGGTGCAGCCACACGCTAATTTGCTGTTGACACGAGTTTTTTGGGATAATGAAGAGTCAGCAGTAAATTAGAACTATTGAATCGTTTTTTGTGGTTAAAAATACTCCGAAAACGATATGTCTGGAGTAAACGGTACAAAAAATATTTTTTGGTATTTTCTTGGGCAACTTTATTGGGGTTGTGTGAAAAACTGATGAGTGATAGAGCAAATCAGACATCGAATTCGTATTCAGCGCTTTAAAATACAGTTCAGAAATTTTTTTTTGTTTGTGTGCGGCCGTTGTAATTGTATTGGACCTTTCTTCGTGTTCAAATAAAAGTAATACATCTACAATCCCTAATTTTTTGTATGGGCGTGCCAATTTTTTAATGTTAAATTTGGGTTAATTTTTTTTAAATAAAATTCTTGCCACACTTTGTTGAAATAATTTAAAAAAAAAAAAATTAAGCCGAAATTAGCATTAAACAATTTAAAGCCTTTCCAACAAATTAGCGTTTTGTAGGTGTAACACTCTTATTTGTGCATGACGATTTGCGATTTCATTTAAGTTGGAATAACCTTCATTATATTCCGAGCCTAGTTTATAATTTTCAAAATCTACATACTTTCAGATTTTAGATAATCAGCACTTATCAGTACATTTCAAATTAAAGGTAACTCCTCGAAATTACTCCTACTACTATCCGCCTTAGTTAACAAACTTAAAGCCTTTGGAATCTGAGAATCATAAAATGGGAAACTTTTTTGAATACGTTTTAAACTGTCGTTCTATAAGTACTCTGTCGTCATTCATTGTTGGCAAAGCTAGTTTTAACAAACAATGACTTAAATTATTTTCATCAAATGAATTAAATTCTAATCTGTCCTCAAGATTTTGGAGAAAGTTATCGTTTGTATCCGGTAAAGGAATTATCATAGGTAAAATTGGTTGTTTCATTTGAAGCTCTATAGATAAGTGACATTTCGAGTCTTTACAATAAAACCAATTTAAACGTGGATGTTTAATTTTTAAATAATCTTCATACATTTTTAAAGATGCGATTTAACATACAAAACATAACAATTCCATTTTTATTCCAAAAAAAAAAAAAATATTTCGTTTTTATCTATTTAGTCGACAACTCATGTTGTTTATGCAAAATATATGTTGTTGTACTGATAAGTAATATTTAATAAAAGATAAACGGCCATGCAACATTTAACAGCTTCACATGGGTCTTTAAAAAAATATTTTTTGTCAATCAATGTCACATATGCGGTAAAACTTTTCAGATTACCAACAAAGACTACTCTGGGTTTATCTCCGCTATTTGATTTTAACAGATTTCTCTTGTGAATGGCTGTTTGTTCTAATGTCTGTTAGATCGAAAAAACAATTATGTGAAATAATTAACTGGAGTTTTAGTTACATGTTTTTCAATTTTATAATGATACTAATACGTCAAATTGAACAATAAACTTTACCTGGACTTCCACTTTTGATGCTTTGATTCCGTTTTATCCACGCTACCTCTTAATTCTGGCCGATGGAAAAAGATAAGGCAATACTACCCACTCTACTGACAATTCTACTCTCATCAATAGCGATCAATATGTTTTACTAGCATTTTTTAATAACTCACTTTCATCAGAATCGTTTGTTGAATAGTTAATTGTCAGAACAAAATTTTTCTTGCTCAATGCCATATTATTAAATTTAGTCGAAAGGTATCAGCCGAGATATTTCAGCCGAAACATATTTTAAATAAAATGAAAAATTAACGAAACATCCTAGAAACTGGTTTTTTCATGAAGTGATTTTACGGCTGATTGTAGGCTCATTTTGGTTTGTCACTGCATACCTTAGGAATTATACTATAAGTTTCTTCAAAGAAGCCAAATATAAAATTTCAAAATTTGTATAAATTCAACCTTTAAATTAAAATGTCATGTCTGGAAAGTATCTCAATTAGTGTACATAGCCAACAGTAATCCCTAGAAAAATTATCTGAGCTGTTCAAAGAAATTCCAGTTACTATATGAAGCTCCATGGAGATTGTCAATGAAACTCCACCTTATACCATTCCAGATCCGCAACCTTTCCGCTACATTTCCTTATTGCAATAGAGCGGGCTAAGTTTGTAGCTCCTAAGTTGCATTTGTAATTTTCTAACTGTTGCGAATTACTTTCTTAATATAATCATTTGGAAGCGATGCAATATCAGGAACTCACTTTGTCTTGGTTAAAAAAGTAGTCCGGTGGCGCTATTTAGCAAACCGGAAAATTTTTGATCAACACTTTTGGTTTATATCTCTACTAACTAATACAACAAATGACAGAAAATAACTTATTTTGGTTCGTTCATTTGCTAAAATAAATTTGAAATCTTAGTAGGCTTATTATTGTTCCTTAGATTAGCCATCTATTTTTATAAAAATAAACTATTTTTGGACATTTGCGTGTAAATGATTTATAATCAAATGCCTACTTTATTAATTTGTATATACAATAAAATACACTTTGTTAAATAATTTATAAATCAAAAAAGTGCACCAAACACATCGAAATCTTTGTTATCGATAAATATTCTCAATTTATCAATATGGCAGAATAGACTACGAACATTCAAAAATCCAAAATTTAGACAAGTAGGTACCATTCCGATTCTTAATCGTAGCATCTTTAGTTGAAGATAAGCATTATTGCGATGAGTTCAGATTGAGAATAGAATTAATGAAAAACCTAAAATATAAAAAAACATTTGAGAGTAATACATAAAAATTATAAAAACAACAATTAAATACATAACTGATATTACAGTGACCCGGAGAAGTTAATGGATCATGAATCATGATTATCATTGTTGTCATTACTGTAATGGTAATGATTCTGTAGCAGAAGCTTTTCTTGCCATGTTGAAATGATAAAAGTAGGATTATAATCGAATAGGTTGATTCTTCCTAAACATGATCGTCGATCCAAAACGTCAAATTAAAACCCCCTTTGGCCAAAAAGTATAGGAGATAACACTTGAGTTGAGAAACTTTTGTCCAAAGTAAGTTTAAATGAGACGAATGTGAGCTTAGTTCTATCTCGCCCCTTAGGGAACAGTAGATGACAATCAACCCCGTCTAGATTATTTAGTTTGGCTTTAAATAATCAACTAATGCAGCCTCTTCCGTGTGAGGGTTCAGTCTACTCACATATAAGACATCGTTGTCAGGCACGTCAACGGATTGTAACGAAGAGGTCGCGGCACCTATTCCAATGACGTCAGGTGTGTTTATTCGGTTTGAGAATATTGTGGATTAGTCGATGAGTTGATAGGAATCTGCATTTGCAATGACTGGGCAGACAAACTTTGAGCATCAATGGATAATTTCATAAAGTGAATGCCACGGAGAAAGATTCAAACATGTTAACCATGTTACAGGTCAACTCATCGATTTTGATAGAAATAATATGAAAAACAATGGCGAACGAACCAAGAGGAAACCGTCGAGTTAAGGAAAACAAATCCAATTTTAATTCTCATCGATATTGGCATCGTTTACAAGAATATTATGACTACCTTGCATAATTTTATTTGATCTACATTTGTCAAAATTGTTTTATTTTTCTAGTAAAATCCGTAAATGATTTTATACTCAATGTCTTTAGGCGATGATAGTGTCTGAAATTTTTACGCGACGTGGAGATTCCTTCCGATGACGGTTCTACTTGTATAAAATGATGAGGGTCGTTGTCTGTTCCTGCAGAGTTAAAAATTTCATCTGAAAGTGATTTAAAATGTACAAAAAAACTTGTTTTATAATTAGTAAGAAAAATTGTGTACCATCCTTTATTGAGACAATCGCAACAAAAATTTAAATTCATGCAACAAATAAATAAAAAAAATTAAAATTGTTTAATATCAATAACTCCCAAAGACCAGCCTGGAGCATTGAAATATTGGTTTACATACTTTACTAAAATTTCATCGGGAATCGC
Organism: Tipula helvola; assembly: GCA_963556165.1. NCBI lineage: Eukaryota > Metazoa > Arthropoda > Insecta > Diptera > Tipulidae > Tipula > Tipula helvola. The sequence continues at coordinate 133,214,562 of OY744483.1, forward strand.
ATACGAAGTTTTTTTTTTTTTACACTGTAACACATTACACAATATGGACACGAATGAGTTTAAAACATTCGTTTTTCATTTCCATGAACTTGTGTGTGATTAACGAGAAACAGAATTGCCAAAAATGATTTATTTTTGAAGCAACTGACTGAATTTTAATTTGGTTAGGACAACTGAATTTTGGTTGTGTTTCTCGAATTATTTGTTAAATACGTTTATGAAGTCGGTTGTCGTAACCATTTTATGAAACAACGACTACAACTATTTGTAACTTTGTAACTTTTTTGTTACTACTAACATTCTTTGATTGCAGAAAACAATTTTTTCTGGCTGGATCGAAATTTAGTTTTTGTACGAGTTATTTATTTAAACTTAGTTAATTTAATCTTAAGCCAACAAATTATTTTTATCAGTGTGGAGACATTATTCTATATGTTGATAGTAGGACCTGCTTAATGTTACACGTCTTGCAGCCAAAGTTTTGTCCAAGTAAAATACATTTTGCAGAACTCGCAAGATCAATTTATCACTTTTGCAATAATAATCTGTTTTAAATTAAATTTGAATAAATAATAATAAATTATTTATATCTCATTTTACAGCAAAAATAATTAATTATTGTTATTTTTGTATAAAAATTAATCGATTGTTAATGTTTTTGTCTGCACACTTATGTACTAGGTATGAATATGCTAAAACGAAAACCATTATTATTGCACGTAAAGATTTTAAATTTTCGTAATACCCATAATACATTAATAATCTAGATTTTATTATATGTAGTTTAGTTTAGTTGTAGGAACAAAAAAAAAAATGAAATATAACAACTAAAAATTAATCATGTATGTCAAGGTAAATTTTATTGTTTTGTTACAAAAAGTAATGTACAGAGTTTTTATTTAATTATGCAATTAAATATAGCATTGTTAACACTAAAGAATATTGCATGTAACACACTGATGATTTATTTTCTAAAGGCGGAATAATTATGATACCATTTTTATGAATCGGCTGAAACAAATAATTTGTCAATTTGTGCTGCGGGAGAGAGCGTTTTGAGGAAAAATAAAAATTTAAAAATTTATGTATACGTCATCGCAAACGAAATATTAACATTTTTTTTTCTATTTACTTTATAACCTTTCCTGCAGCCTGGTTTAGACAACCAATCTCGGCAAGAATTAAATTGGAAATCATTTTTTTAATACAATTTAAAATTATTAATTTGTATTCACAAAAAAAACAGAAGAAAATAATTTTTACAACGCTACTAATCTCTACAAACACCAAAAAATGACTAAACGAAAAACTAAAAGAGCATAAAGAGCATGAAGCATAAAAGAGCATTCGAACACACACACACACAATAACAAATATTATCACGATTCGGTAATTCTCGTCTCACTGACTCATGAGGCGATCAAAATTCATGTCCAGATCATCGGAAATTGTGTGTACTAGATACAGGTCAACGACATATAATTAATTCAACAATCAGTTGATTATTAATCACAATAGGGTGTATCTATTTATTTATGTATTCACAATAATTTTGGCCTAGACCAAACCCATACTTCCACAATCTATTTTGAGCTAAAGCTCATTCGTAACACATTGTGTAAGATAGGGCAGATCAACATAAAAATGATATTTTTGTAGTTACAGCATAACAGTTCGGCCTTCATATTCTTTCGATAAAATCACATGTTTTTTGTGATTGATGTCTGCCATCGTTTCCCGGCAACCTTTGTTGCACGATTATTGAATAGTTCGGGACGATATGGGGCCCCATGCGGTTTACACAATCAATCATCATCAAGTTTAAGTCATTGCATTTACATACAACAATTTAATTACATTGTCGGCCATTTTTGACATCATTTGTCGTCATCGCGTCATACCAACAACGTATGGATTACCAACATAGCACAGTTTATAAAATCAATAGTTAGAAGATTCAGATTCACATTATCATCATCACATCAAGTCAAATCAACTCGTAAGTTATTGTGATAGTGGTTTATGATTTCATTTGATTGTCTTCAAATTTTACTAGCTTTATCTTAAATATTAATAACAAAAAATGATTTCAAATCCAATATTTACTACTAATTTGGTTGTGTAATCTTGTGGAAGAATAATGATTTGATAACCTTGTGTAAATAAGGGGTCTGATAAAGATTAAACAGATAGACGTTCTAAAACGGCAGCGAAGTGCGTTTAAAGATCAGCTGACTCAGTTTAAAAATAAACTGTCAGGACTAACCACTTTAGGGGAAATCGAGTCTAATATTCGGAGGTTACAGTTAATGTACGACAAATACCACCAAGTTCAGTTAAAAATTGAAATTCAAGATGACACGGCAGCAACGGATCGTGTGTCATTTGAAGAAGACTACGAGCACGTCGAAAGTACGTTGCTGAACAAGATTCATGCATTAAATAAAATTGAAAATCAACCAAAGAAGGCTATTACTTTCGAAACGTTGGCTAACAGCACTCAAATCGAGCAAAGCAGCTCGTCTATGTCAATAAAGCTACCCGAATTTATGCTACCATTATTTAGTGGAGCTGAAAGTGATTGGTTAGCTTTTAGAGATGTCTTTCGCGATCTCATTCATAGTAAAACCCAAATCGATTCCACTGTTAAGTTGGTGTTTTTATTGTCTCACATTCGTTCTGGCAAGGCCTATAGATTGATAGAAAATTTTCCTGTGAGTTCATATAATTATGAAGTCGCTTGGAAAACCTTGTGTGATCGCTACAATATTATACAATTTCAATTCAAAAGGTGCACATGAAGGCTTTATATGATGTTAAACCTCCACAGGAAAATTCATCAAATTCGTTACAAGCTTTCATTAATCATTCGGTTAAGAACTGTCTTTAAACATTCCAGTTAATTTTTGGGACCTAATATTAATTCACAATTTAACAGAAAAACGAGACGAAACTTCCAAAATACATATTATTAAAAATTCCGAAACAACCAAATTATTAACATTCGGACAATTTACAGATAATCTAAGCGTGTTCGGTTTTTGAAAGCAAATAAAGGTACATGTTAAAGAACCAAAGTAACTTCACATATTAAAAGACAAATAATTTAAATGTTTATAATTTATAAACTTTATTAAACAAAATTAAAATCTAGTTAATTTAAACTTTTTACACCAACTAATAATTATTATACTTATTATTGTGTTTATTTTTCCCAATGTAATGTTGAAATTAACCTAAAACAGAAAACAATAATTTATAATCTAAAATTAATATTATATATTAAAATAATTCATAACTTATCTGTGTACATAATTATTTTATATTCATTTGTTAGTCTTAAATCGTTCTGAAAAATAAAAGAAAGGTTTAAAACTACATTAAATATTAGAAAAATTGTAATTGTAACTTACCTACTCAACATTTAATTTGTTGACAAGTCGATCATAAAATTATTATGTAACTAAACGTCAAATCGTTATAGTCATTTTCAGACGTGAATATAGTTTAACGTAATTTAACAGTGTTGCAAGATGAATAAGTTATATGTCAAATTAAGTTATACTTCACGTTGTATGCAAGCGATTTTATGTTTGGTACGTCAAAAATAAAATAAAATTTATTCGTCTTCAAGAACTCATACAAAACACATTAAAATAATTGTATCTTCAAATTTGTTAATATAATAAATTAAATAAAATTTTGTGTGTTTTTTCATTTTTTAAAATAATCTTCGAAATTAAATAAATTAATTGACAGTGCTATTAAATTAAATAAAGTTAATTAAATCTTTATACAGGTAACCCCCGCTTAACACGGTAGTTTGGTTCCATAAAAATGCCGGGTAATGTGAAATCGTGTTAAGCGATACTCAGAATCCATACAATTACATACTGTGGTTTGGTTCTCAAATATAGCTAAATTCTTCATAAAATATTAAAACATTGATTATACTCTGGAAGTTTTTTAATTTTTAGAAAGTACATATACCGCTTAATTCATAAAAATTAAATTAAATAAAATAAAAACTAAAATAAAAAACTTTAAAGAATTCAAATTTCTTATAGAAACGTTTTAGAAATAATAAACTTCATTAAAATACAAAATCTACATACAAAATTCATTTATGTAGTGTGGTTAAAAATTAGCACATTTCATCCCAATCGCTCACACTGCTACTTTCGTCATTTTCATTTTCGATCCTATCTCTGCAACGAAACTGTTTGATGGTAGCCTGAGTATGTGTCGTTTTAAAATTAAGGTTTTCTTCACTGGATCAACTTTGGAGGTCGTCATTTTGTTTTCTTTTACCGATTTTTATAAATTCCGTAATCAGAGGCTGCCTTTTTTTGCTGTCCAGTTCTTTCTGAATTTCCTTGTATGGTGCTAAAGAATTTTCCAATTCCCATTCAAACTTTAAACTCTGCTCCATGGATGAGTCATTCTCTAAAATTTGATTTTTTCAGCAAGCTCGAATATTGTTTTAATTAGGTTAGGTTAGGTTTGGGTGGCGGTCCACTAGGACCGGGCACAGACACAAAAAGATCCGTAGCCATACCACAATTTAAAAATTTTCCTTCAACTCATTGAAACCACTTTGAGCTTGCTATGAAGCGCTGGATACTCCTGACGTCTCTCCCGCTGAGCTCCGCCAGGTCGTCGAAAAGGGGTGCTAGTAGAAAATTCAGTCTGTTTCGTGTCAGACGAGGAAGATGAAGTACTGTCTCTTTCTCCTCTTCGTCCTCGCAACTACGACAGTAGTCATGTGAGAAGAAACCAAGTCTACTCGCATGTCTGCCTATGAGACAGTGCCCCGTAATCACTCCAACAACCATACTGATTTGACTCCGCTGAAGTGAGATCAGTTGTTTGGATCTCGCCGAGTTCAACTTTGGGCAGATCTGCCGAGTTATTACGCATGAGGTACTATTTGACCATCTATCATTCGTCAAGTTACTGGCTTCCTCCTGAAGCAGCAGTTTACATACCGCAAGAGGCATTTCAATATCCCTTTTGCTGTTTGAAATGTGGTCCGTTGTACCACGTCGAGCCAGTTTATCGGCTTTAATGTTCCCCGTACTAACGAAATGTCCTGGCACCCATATGATATGGATGGATTGTTTTAATTGCTATGAATGTAAATTTGGAGTTGGCGGTGCGCTTGAGTTGCTTTCGGAATCAGTTGATTCATCAAGGGTCTTTTCATCAACTATGCAATAGATCTTGTTCAGTCAAGTCATTTTCTTGAGTTACCAGCTCGTGAATATCGTCAATTGTTAAGTCCTCAAATCCTTCTCCTCCTACAGCATGTGTCAGGTCAACGATTTGATGATATTCTTCATTCACTGCTGGAATTTCAACGTCCTTAGAAGCAATTTCCAGCCATTTTGGTTTCCAGCAGCCGTTTAAAGTGGATGATTTTAATACATTAGCTGCCAAAGAAATGATTTCCACACAATTCAAAATGCTAAATTGCTTCCATACCTGAGAAACTGTAAGGTCAGTATCACTATCCATTAAATCCTAAATATGCTGAAAAGTTCTTCTGATATAGTCGGCTTTGAAGGTTGAAATTTCCCCTGATCCAACGGCTGAATGAGCGACGTAGCGTTTGGTGGTAGATAAACTACCTGAATATATGGGTGCTTTAAATCCTGAGGATGTTCAGGAGCGTTGTCTAAAAGAAGTAACACCTTAAAAGTAAGGTTTTTTTTTATAAATATCGTTCCACCTCTGGAGCGAAGCAATCAAAAAATCACTCTAAACAGATTAGCTGTCATCCAAGCTGTTGGCTCGCCAATATACAGGTAGTTTGGTTTTGTCAATTTTTTTCGAGGCTCTAGGGCTCAATGTTCTATAAATAAGCAATGGCTTTGTCATTAAATCACCCGACGCATTACTACAAAACAGCAGTGTGAGCCTGTCTTTAGCTGCTCTGAATCCATGAGCCACTTTTTATCACCAACACATTCATTTTACATTATGTACATTCGTTAAATAGAGAGCAGAATTAAATAAAACTCGGTTTAATTAACCAAAATTTTGTTAGTATGTACGTTAACGGTAATTGATTGAGGATTTTTTGTTAAAATTGAAATCGTGTTAAACGAGTGACTTTCACGACCGTGTTAAAGCGGAAATCGTGTTAAACGAATCGTGTTATCCGAGAGTTTGCGCATTTGCATAACTGTGCTATAGCGAAACCGTGTAATCAGCTGTAATGTGTAAATGCGTTTTGAGTTCACTCGAAGTCATGGCTTTTGTACAAATTGTCTAATAAGTCAACATAAGGTTGGTGTCAGTCAACATGTGACAAAGCACCTTGTAGTTTATGTTCTCTGAAACACCATCGCCTTTTTTATTTTGGTACCATTTCAAATTTTCAAGTTCATAAACTCTTACCCACAAACTCTGGTCATAGCGTAGCTCAAGCTTCCCGAGATATCAATCCGTCAAATCGAAATAATCAAACTGAATCCAATATCGTTCAAACTGCTGGAATGTCATCGTGCAAATGTACACAAAAATCAAGCAATCAGTCATCGTGGTCTAATAAAATAGATGAAATTTTAATTGGACCAGCTATAAACAATGTCAATACCAGTTCACAAGAGAATTTGTTGTGTAGGGCATTATTAGACAGCGGGTCACACCTGAACATCATCACGGAGTCTCTTGTAAATTTACTAAAAGTCAGAAAACATTCAACACAAAAGGTTATATCGGGTATCGGTGGGAACGAAACTGTAATAAAAAACAAGGTTTCATTAACCATACCGTCCAGAGTATCCAATTTTTCAGAGACTATGGATTTCTATATCATTCCAAGGATCACAAACTTGTTGCCAGCAAGTCCAGTCAGTTTTAATTTGAAAGCAATTTCTGCTGAAATTGAATTGGCAGATCCATACTTCCATGTACCAAATAAAATTGACATTTTGCTTGGAGCAGAAGTTTACAATCGATTATTCAATGGTACATCATCTATAAGAGTAATAAATACTCTACCACCATTTTATTATAGTGTATTCGGTTACGTCATTAGTGGTCCGGTTAAGTCACATCAGGCCATTGAAGAATATTCATCCACATCATTGTGTACTAACGAAACATTACATCATGACATGCAACGCTTCTGGGAGTTAGAAACAATTTCAGTTCAAAATCACTATTCATTAGATGAAAAATATTGTGAAGAACATTACATTAACAACCATAACGTCTATGTTCCGGTAATAATAGTTTAAATTTTTTAAAAAACATTCTTAAAAACTTTGTTTAAAAAATTATTGTTGTTCAAACAAATTCTTGTGTTATCAAAAAAACTGATATTGTCAACTTTTTGATAACACAGGAATTTGTTTGAACAACAATAACTTTTTAAACAAAGTTTTTAAGAATGTTTTTTAAAAAATTTAAACTATTTTCTTTGGAAATAAAATTTAACAGAGAATTGTTGGTGAAAATTAAAAACTTTTTTATGCATTTACAATATTAGCATATTTTATAGTGAACCTAACATTATGACCGAAAGGTCGAAATGTAAGGGTTAAACAAAAACATATTGGTTTTGCATTATTTTAATTTTATTTTTGTCTATAAAAATCTATAATATAGAAACAATGATTTAGAACACAATGAAAGACCAATTTCACTATTACCAGAGACAGTAGATTTAATGATACTGGCTAGCTGTTTCTTCCATAATTGGTTTTAGAACCATTACCGGAAATGCAAGTTAATGAGTTTTGTACGAGTTTACTTAAAAAAATAACTTTATTTCGCAAGATCCAACTTAAAACTAAAAAGACTACAAAAATATTTTATTATTTTATACAATAAAAATAGTTGAAGCTGCATAAAATGTATGAAAAATTACTCAGAAAGAATGTTATAAAAATATATCATCTGTCAACCGGACACAACACACGTTGTGTTGATTTGACAAGTTTGGGCATGTCTCATAAAGCACGTTGTGTGGCCTCGACATTAATGGTGGTGTTAACTTCTCCCTCCTTAAAGATCTGCGTCTCATGGATCAGAACCTAAATTTCCTGGGTTGAATTCCTGGCTGATCGCTGGAAATTTTGTCTTGATAGATAGGCCTGCTGATAAACAGCATTCTTCGTTGACGTCTTACTCTATAGCTTTGTTGGCGAGAAAAATGACGACTAAGCAGATGACAATGGTTATGATGCTGAAGTCAATGAGGACAGCTTCTTTACGTTCGTTGAAAGGTTCTTGAAGTTCTTCAATGTTATTTAGATACAAGTTATATAAGTATACTGGGTCAATTTTGACGCCTTTTTACGTTATGTTTGCTTTTAGTACCGGTGGCAATACTTGGGATGTCCTTACTTCCCTGTTCGTAAAAGCTGATTCGCCGATTTTTATTGTTTCATTATAATATTAAATTAAAAAAAGTCCTTCTAAATGTTTACTTCTATTACTATTAACGATGTCTCCTTTAAAGTTGCTTACGAAGATTATATTGTCGTTCAAGGGTACGATGATTTGATTCTTATTGAACTGGTAATCACATTTAGTATTTAATCCCTTCATAATTTGGCTGATACAATGATCTTTACTTAGTTCCTTCAGTTTACTCATTTCGCATATGGTGATATATCGAAAGAGGTTGCATCTCTGGGTTAGTCCAAATAATTCGTTTTGATTTAGCAAAAGTTCATTGAACTCCAGTTGTATTTGTTTGTTTTGATTAACCATTGATTTTATGATGACATGGTGGTAGTAGGTAGTTATGAATTCGTTTCCTGGTTGTTGTTGTAATGCTAACATTATTGTCTCTTGCTACTGTTTCTTTTTTGAATTTTGGTTTATCCTTTGCCTGAATTTGTTTAATCGCGGTGAATATTGTTTCTCCAGGTGCGTATGTTTCGGTTTCACCCTCTTTGCCTTCTCTCTTTCAATTTTGGTTTCTTGGCTTCTCCGGATCCTTTCGATTATATCTTCGTTTATTATATTTTTGAAGTCAGACAGATTTTGATAGTTTATTCTTTGTGTTCTACCAAAAAATATGTCACTTGGTTTTTGTTGAATGACTGAGTGTACTGAGTTATTATTCATCTTTTCACACAGAGTATTTGACATCTGGTGAACGGTTTTACAACTTAGCCAAAGGTGATCAACCGGTAAATAAATGTATAATTAGATATGTTTCTTTGTGAATTTGTTTCAAAATAATCGTTTTTTGCGATTTAAATATTAAATTCAATTAGAAAGGTAATTAATTTATCAATATTATTTCAATTTAAAAATAAATGCGGTAAATAAATAACTGGTTATCACCTTTGGCTCGTAAAAATCGTAGCGCCTCTTGCGGCGCTTTAAAGGCGAATAGCGGTCTGCTACTATATTGATTAATTCCTTTACAGTTAGTTCTTTGCACTCGTTTTGGAGGCATCTGACGATTTCAATTATTGTAGAATGGCCTCTTTCGACAGCCCCATTTGTCTCACTTCCTTGTGATGGTGTCAGGTAAATTTTAACTCCCAAAGTTTTTAGATAATCCGTAATTATGGGACTTATAAAGCTTCTTTCATTGTCCATCACAAGTATTTTGGGTACACAGAAGAAATGCATTGCTTTAATTATTTTATTCCTCACATGTGGAATAGATTTAGTTTTAATTCGAAAAAATTTCACAAATTTTGTGAATTTGTCCACACATGAAATGAACTTCTCATCTTTGATTTTCATTATATCGATGTGGAGTATCTCTGTCGGATACGTCGGAATGGGGGTCTCTTGGATTTCCATGCGACTAGGGTGTCTATCATATTTGTTGATGTTACAGGTGTTGCAAGTTAATGTATGTATGTTTCTTTATTAGACTAGCCATTCGAGGGAAGTAGTACATATTTTTCTAATATTTGTTTTTTATTCTCCGCATGATGCCGGTGTGCCCGTTTGTGTTCTTCTCTTATAATGGCAAACTGGTTTTCTTCGTTGCGTATATCCGTCACCACTCTTTGTATTAATCGTATCTTGTAACCCGAGAAATTTTCTTTAACGGTCTCCTGGGGTGCGATTCTGGTTCAGTGATAATTTTAAATGATAAAAAAACTTTTCATTTTAATCTAGTCATCCGTTTTAATTTTTTTCATTGCACAAAACAAAATTATTCATGCCGTATTGCACTAGGATGCGATTCTGGTTCGATGATAATGAAATCTGATAAAATTATATCATTGTTATACACTGTGTTTTGCGATTGCAAGTAAGCGACGAATGATAAATTTATGATGAATTTGAAAAAAATTCAATAAATTTATCAGACTGGTTTTTGTCGATGAAAATTTTTGTCGCCAATGATAAAATTTGTACGCATACAAAAATGGTCACTGAAATATAGTATGTAGAAAATATTTAATTAGTTTCCAAATAAATTATTTCTTAAGAAAGGTGATGTAACAAATAGTATGTGTTTGCATTTGGATATTGTGTACCTACAAACGTTTTTCTCTCAGTAACTTTTTAGGATCTAAATAATTTGTGTAATTGAGCAACTCCAAATTCAAAATTAACGGAAATCTACTCTAGGAAATTTAAAAAGTCTTAACACATTTTAAAGAAACTATAAAGAAATATTTTGCAAAATAAAAATAATACAACGTCTTATTAATTTAGCTTGTGGTGCTGTGATCTGATTAGCATGGTTTTATAAAGTATTTAAGAATTCTTCAGAAGAATTAATGTTAGGTTTATTGGCCTTACATTATAGTACACAATGCGGGTTTTGTGTGAAAGAATTTCGATTTAACTTTTCAGATTCGTCAATATTAAATTGTTGTTAAGCGAACTGAGTGTTTGGAATTCGAAAAATAATTCTCGTTTGACACTGAAAAACAGGTAGGAGCAAAACTGTTTTTGGCCAGTGCAATGTCGCTTATACTATACATAATTAATTGTATATGAATCACTTATTTGAGAAACCAGATAAGTCCCATAAAACATGGTTGTGAGAAAATAAAAAAAAAACTGTCAGTCTATTGAAAATTGTAAATTTTTTTAGTTTAGCTATAATTGATAAATGTTAATGATTTGTAGGGTTTATAACTCAAACGATGCGCCTTGCTATTAAAACGGATATTTCATAAAATGTCAAAAAACTCATAATGGATATATCGGGTTTCTCAATTAAGTGATTCTTATATATTATATTCTGTGGTATTACCACCTTTATCTTCTGAAATGCTTTCTGAAAAATTAAAAGAATATTGGGATTTTTTAACAAACTCATCAGTTGAATATATTCCGATAACGACGTTAAGCATCCTTTGAAAGAATATCGAGATCCATTTTTCGGAGTTTGCAAATTTTTAATATTATAATTTATTTGAATAAGGAATTCCAAACTATCAGGTTATTTAATTTAGATCGAATGTCCACTACAAATCGAACGACAGCACAAGAAAAAAATTCGTTTATGAGAAAGGTTTTGTTACCCTAGAGGGCCTAGTTCTATTTACATTCGAGCTCTAATCCAATCAAGTCAAACTTTTGTGACTATTTCGCTGATTAGATTGGTTTTGATAGCGCTCAGACGTAAATACCAAGCCATCATCGGGGGCCAACCTTCAAAAACATTTTGGTAATTCATCATTCATTTGTCGCAAACTATACAAACTCTTTCACAATGTTTGTATTGGGAGAAGCAAAGAGAACATACTGCTGTGTATATATGCACTAGCATAATAAGTGAGTATCAGATAAATAACTTTATTATGATTTTATCATCTTTTTGTGTTGATGCTTTGTATGTCTCTATATTTATTGTTTCGGTTTAATTTATTAGTAAGAAGGTAAGGTATCGTAAATAGATTCGTAGAAGCAATGTCTGAATTTACCGCTCATCTATTGAATGACATAAATATAGCAACTGCAGCTTATAGTATAGAATACTTGTAGAATACTTCATACAATAAATATTATAGTGTCGTGTGCCGCTGTAAACCTAGCATAATGAATAATTATTTTGCCTTTGCTCTACTTCTTGATAAAATTCAAACTTTTAAATTTCAAAGTAGGCATAATACGAAAAACAATAAATTCTGCTTTTTGCTTTGTTTACACCGATTCAAATTTATAATATCATTTTATCACTGAACCGGAATCGCACTCCTGGACGATTTGAATATATTCTTCAGGTATTTTTACTCCATTAATTGAGTTCGGGTTTAGTTTCTCTCGTAGAATTTTTTTAGGATTTCTTTACTTAGTTCAGGCAGGCCAATGTGATGCCTATGGTAAGATGGGTGTGATTCCTCCTGAGCGTAAACCTCTCTCCCTTTTTTGAATATAAATTGATTTCTAAATGCGTTGATTGGTGCTTCGAAGTATCGTATTAGATCCGTGGAATCTTCCTCAGCACTGTGAATCGTTCCTTTTGTAAATAAAGTGTTTGCTTCCATTTCTAGTCTTGATACTCATCCGCGACTTTATTGATGCATCCCGGTTTGTAAATGATTTCGTAATTGTATTCCTCTAAGCGTGCTTTCCATCTTTTTAATTTGGCATTGTTGTTTTTATTTCTTATTGCAAACGTTAGTGGTTAATGATCCGTCATAATCTTAATTTGTTTTGCTCCGTACAGGTAGTTCCTGAGATTATCTAGGGCCCAAACTATAGCCAGTATCGCCTTCCCATTAGCAGCATAATTCTCTTCTGTTTTATTTAGTAATGGGCCTGTCCTTGCCGATATCGCCCTGGGATAATACTGCGCCAATTGCGAATGATGAAGCATCCAGTGTCAGAAGGAACGGTTTGTTGAAGTCCGGGAAGATTAATATTTCCGTGGAAGATAGTAGCTCTTTGATACGTCAAAATGCTTGGATTCCTTCCTTGTTCATGCTGATTTGTACCTATTTGGACTGGGTTGCTTTTGTTTCCTCTTGTCCTCTTGTAAGGTTGGTCAGTGGCTTGGCTATCTTTGCGAAGTCTTGTATAAAACGCCTGAAATAGGACGCTAATCCAAGAAATGACTTTAGATCATTTAGATTTTGGGGCCTCTTGATGTTTTTAATGGCTGCAACTTTTTTGCATCAGGTCTGATCCCCTTATTAGTAATGAGGTAACCCAAGAATTCTGTTTCTTGTTTCAAGAACTCTGTCTTGTCTAGGTTAACCCTTAGGTTGGCTTTCCCCAATTTTGAGAAGATTTTCTCGATATTCAATAAGTGCTCCTCTTCATTTTTTGTATATCCGCTTCTTTCATTTTTATCTGGTGGAACCCCGATGTTAGGTCTATGGTTGTAAAAAATTGAGAGTCTCCGAGATTTGCTAATGTACTGGATATATTCGGAATCGGATATGAGTCTGACACTGTGACAGCATTCAGCCTTTTGAAGTCTATGACCATCCTATATTTCTTTGTTTGTGAGGCGTCCAACTTTTTGTCGACAACCCAAATAGGGGAGTTATATGGGCTTTAAGAGGGTCTAATTATCCCGTCTTTTAAGAGCTGGCTTATTTGTTTCTCTAACTCCTGTCTCATACTGTAAGGGTAGGGATATGATTTGGTACATATAGGTTCATCCGTTGTTGTTTTGATTTTAGCTGCTTCTTTGTTTCTGATGAAAGATGGCTATCTCGGATTTCCATACTGTTGATTTGAAGTAATGGTTTTTCTCTTAATGGAATTCTAATATCTGGTGTTATTATTAAAAGGTATTTTTCCTATCAATTATTGCTCCGAGTTCCTTTAATGTATCGTTCCCTAATATGCCGTCAAATGATTTTAATCCCGGTAGAATGAAGAATTCAATAGCATTGTTGATGCCAATACTTTTGAAAAATTGTCCGCTAATTTTCTCACTGATTCCGATGTCACATCCAGCTGATCTGATTTTAAATTGAACCTTAGTTGGGATAGCGTTATTGGCTAATTGTGGCTTTATAAAATTTGTATTTGCTCCTGTGTCGATCAGGAATTTGAGGATATCGCTATTTTTTAGCTTATACTCTAGGTATGGTACGCTAGAGAGGTTTCCGTCATAAAATTTACCTCAGAATCATCTTCGGTATACAGGAGTGGGATTTTGCACAGAAGGCGAATAAGTTTTAACTCCATTTCATTCGGTCGATGTCGCTTTTTCTATTGCGATCTCCGTCTATCATATTATGTTAAAGAGCTATCTCTTTTTCTGCGCTTCGACCACGTACCTTCGTTCGTGAGAGACACAGACAAATGAAAGTTAAAATAGAATATCATTTTATTCTAGTTAGAGTAAGCTCCTAGTAAGCTTCTGTAGAGTCAAAGAAGCTTTACTGTATCAAATTCGGCTTCCACAACTAACGAACCAATGCAAACACTTTTTGATGTGGAAGGTTGATTTACTTCGGCGTGAGTTGTTGCGCAATTAAAAAGATTCACAATAAAATACTGTCGTAATATTTCAGTGTATTACAGATCATACCCTAATTAAATATCACGCCTTTGGGTTGTTACATCGAGTGGTGTTGATAAATAAACCTGTTTTTGTTTAAACAACAGAAGTGATGGAACAACGTTTCGTATCAGTTGTGGCTTGAATGTTATGCCATACACTGAGCAGTTTTTGTGTTCAAAATATCTTTCTTGCGGCACAAAAACATCCACTATTTACGTAACTTTGAGTCATTTGGAAATATATGGAATAATATCTTATTATCAAAATTCTTAGTGGATAATAATCCACATTACACCTATACAGCACACTGCCAAACATATTTTGCTATTTTGCTAATGTCTCCCAGCATGTCCGACTGCTTTTTTATGTAATTCAGCTGGTTGTCATGTTTGATGCCTCTTTCTTCCCCCCCCCCCCCCCCCCCCCCCATGAAATTTAGAGCACATTTTTTCATGATGGATCATGCTTGTTAACTATGATAGCCAGCTGAATTTATTATTTACATTTTTCCTAGAAACGTATCTGATCAATCATTGTGCAATCGGACGTTTATATATTTTCATGGTTCAGACATTTTGCTAAATTCAATAAACGACCACCTAGATAGTTTTTCAATTTGGTTTGAAATATTTGAAACATTTGGCCTCATATTTTCATCTTTTTTATGTATCATATAGGTAATACATACATATATAAATGGAAATGGCGTATCCTCGGGTTTTACATATTCGTCTGGTAGTGTATGTATACGTAATTCTCAACGTATATTTTCCAAAATATTTGAAACTTCCTTTGCCAATTTAATCATCTTGGGCAGAGGGTTTTTCATAATCTCATTTTTATATTTCATTTCTTCATATGGACGTTCAGCTTTTAGCTTTTATGTAAACAATATTCTTGGGTTTGAGAAGTTCTGTGATCGGTTAAATTTTCCAAACGTTACAAGTTTAGTAAATACAAATTAAAATGAAACATGCTCTATTTCCAAGACCTTTCATATGACAAATTTTCGTTTAAGTGTTTGCTTACTTCAAAATTGTTCGTTAGGGTACACATATCTATTTCCCCGCATCATATATGTCTCATTTTAAATACAATACTTTGCGAGAATTGGGGAGATTTTTGGATAGAATATAGCATGGATGGTACCTACTAGTAGTAAGCTTTAATTTTTTTATATACTAAAATGGCATTTTCCAAGATGAAACTGTTCGAAATGTTTCTAAACTATTCTTACCGGAACAATCATGAAATTTCGAGAAGTTTTTGGTTTGAGTATATAAGGAGCGAACGAATTCGAATTCGAACATTAGTAATTGGTAAGCGATAAAGTGAAGATTAACAAGGAAATTAAAAAGTGATTTAAAAAGTGTTTTAGTGTTAATTAAAAGATACAAGTGAACAGTAGAATTGTGCAAAAATTGTAATAAGTGATTTTGTGAATTTTTGTTGATAAATTGTGTTGTGTTAATTTTTGGTGTAAATAAATAAATTCGTTGGTGATTAATTGAAGTGGTTTGTTTTTATTCACAATCCAGTGATTCGAACCTTGATTAACAAGGCAAAAACTTAACAATATTTTAACGGAAGTAATCATTTAAAAATTAAAGAGTACGAAAACAAATACTAACTGTAATTTTTCACTCTTGGTATACAAATACCTGTTGCAATACTAAATTTTACAGTCAAATTTGTATAAGTTCATTGATGTATAAAGTTTCTTAAATGGAAACATGTTTTGGAAAAACCAGGTTATTCACAGTTCCATAAAAAAGCTGTTTGAAATCATCGAAACAATCAAATAGTTGTGTAAGGTGTACACAAATTTGTAGTTTGTTGGGAAAATCCATCATTCATCGGTGTGGCGTTACTATAACAGATAGAATAAATTTACTGTTTTGTTTACAATTAAATTTGTCAATTTTATGAAGGTTAGTCGTACACTATTGAAAGATAAAAAGATTAGAATTTTCAGACGATATTAGTTTAGGTGTCACTTTCGGCTGGGAATGTGACATTTGATTAGCCAAGCCACCACATTTAAATAAAAATAAAACAGTTTGTGAAAATTTGTACTAATGTGAAATTCTGGTGGCTTAGTTGTTGTACAACTAAACATAATTTTTTCCGGTTTGAAATACAAAATCCTCTTTCTTTTTCCCAAATTCATACTGGAATAAATAACATGATTATGAATTTGAAGATGATATGTGATTGGAATGAGCGTATTCCGCGTTGACGTAAAGCACCGTAATTTCATCTAGATAATGACTCAGCGAAAGTCGATAGATTTTAGTGGCTGGTACATGATATTAATAATTTGAAGTGTTCGCTGAGAATTTGTTGGTAGCAATTATAAAATTGGAACAAATTTTCCAGTCGATAGTGTAATTTTATTTTAATATCAGCAAATACTGATCGGTGTACTCTTACTGGTCGACATTAATTAATTTGTATGTCTCGTTTTTCGATGCCGTTGTTTACGGCGTATAACTCAGTCTGGATATGCGTTATAGATCAGCCAAGTTATACTTCCATGAAAACGCTTAGGGTCATATCGATTTTTAAATTGTCAGTACCTGTTCCTTCCATTTCAGGTTTTGATCGAAGTTCCAGATAATTTGTAGTTGCAACAAGAAAAATGTGCAGGAAAATATACAATTATTTTTTGATATATTCATAGTATTCGACCTTTGTAATATCTTTAGCCATTTGATCAAGAAGGGATAGAGTATTTGAAGATTTATAAACTATAACTGAATCATCCGCATAAATAAAAATTTTCTAGATAAGTCTATATTGAATTTATCATTCATGAGGAAGTGAGTCCTTGGGCCAAGGAGGGAGATCCTCTGGTACGCTTGACACCATTATCAATGGCTTACTTTTAATGCCATTAACAACCGTGTATTGAACTCAGTTATTGAAATATGTAAGACGATAGAAAGGAGAAGGTGACTACTGAAGGATTGAGCATCACAATTTTCGAGAGTTAAATCATTTGTGGAACTGTGTCGAAAAGTTTTTAAGATCTTGATCAATGAGATTTCATTGAGAATAGAGGAATCTTCTGATTGAGTGCTAGAAGACTCAACAAATCCAAATTGTTTGGGATGTATAATTTTTCTGCAATTCTTGTAACCTAACTGAAAATTTTTGGAGAAAATGTTCAGGGACGATACTTTGTTGGTACCAATTTATTTCCGGCTTTGAAGATAGGGTGAACTATTGCTATCTTGAGACAGTCAGGGAGGCGGCTACTATTTATGGATTCATTGATCAATTTAACAATTATTGCTATGTTTACAATTTGCACTCAACAGCTGTTGTATCACGAATAACTGAAGTAGAGGTGATGATTGAACTCGTGTGTATTATTACCGCTGTAGGTGTTTTCGGGCTACTTATTGTAACAGCGGATGAGTTATTGATTCTTGCGTGTTTTTATCCAAAGTGACTGCGTTCTTAATGAATAGAAATTCTATAGTTCAAGGCAACCAAATAATTTATAATGATATGGTTGCTTGGTTTATCAAAACACTGTCCTATAATAAAATCAAATAAACGGCCGCTTGGGAAATTCGGGGAACAATTCCGACTCGAATTGTGAGCCTTGGTCTGTGACTATAGACGTTGGGATTCCGACACGTGCGATCCAGTGGCTTAGCACGGTCCTTGCAACTGCCTATGTCCACCGTGCGAACCGGTCGATGATGGTTACACAGTACCGCCTATAATGGCCCAACTATGTTCATATGTATTTCGTTGAACTTGCTGACGGGTGTGATATTTCCGAGGGGACTTTTCGCATGTCTCGAAATCTGGGATTTCTGGCAGGCTATACAGCACTAAACGTTATCGTTTTTACAGATGCTGCGATTCCGGGATGTACTAAATTGTGTGTGGCTTCCAAAGTTTTCTTGCGGATGTTCAGCGGGATATACGGTCTGGTTTTTGCCGGTGCGCAGTGCAGTGTTTTTAGTGAATTGAAGGTGATTGGCATCTTGATAAGTTTTAGTTCGTTTGTGGACTGCATCAATTCCCGTAACTCTTCGACTTCTTCTTGGGCTTCTGAAATCTCGTCGTAATTGACTATGTTTCCGGTAAATCGATCTGCTCTAACCGGGATAGCGCGTTTGCTACCATCTTCTCAAATCCTGCGACGCGTTGTATGTTGGTCGTGAATTGTCCTATGTAATCCAGGTATCTGAATTGAAGCGGGGACGCTTTGGCTAGATTTTACTGAAATGCGAACATAAGTGGTTTGTGATCTGTGTATAGATTGTGAACGTTCGGCCCTCTATTAGATGCTAAAATCTCTTGACGGCAGTGTATATTGCTAGAGTTTCCCTATCGTAGGCGCTGTATTTCTGTTATGCAGGGGATAATTTAAACGAGCAAAGTTGTAGGCGTTTCCATGCCGCATCGATGCCTTGACCCTGTTGTTGGATGACTGCCCCATCCGCGGTGTCGGAGGAGTCGATCATCATTGCCAATTTTGCTGTTGCTGAAGGGTGTGGACCAATAGAGTCGCGTCGCTCAGCTGCTTCTTTGTTAAATTGAACCCGCCCTCAGCTCGTTCTGTCCATTCAATCACTCTGAGGAACATTCTTTAAACTTTTATGATTCCCAAAAAACGACGCAGGTCATGGTTTGTGGTAACGAGATTTTTTTGATTTCCTCAATGAGCTCTGGAATCGGTTTTATGATCCCTTCCCTGGAAACTTCTTGTTCTAAAAATTTAATTTTGGTTTTTGCGAAATTGCATTTTTCTATGTTGATTATTAAACCAGTTCGGTTCAGCTGCGAGAAAATTTCTTCCAGGTGCTCCAAGTGTTCTTCCATAGAGTGGGATTCTATGAGCACGTCGTGTAAGAGTTCCCGGAATTCATACAAGCCGAATGGGTTGGCGGTTTCTGTTTTTGCGCTGTCGCCTTTCTCTATCGGGATTTGGTGGTAAGTTCTTACAAAATCTATTGTCGTGAAAAAGGTGATACCCTCCAATTATTGGACGAAATCTGTGATGAACGGAATGGGGTAACGGGCTGGTATTGGCGCATTATTTAGTGCCCAGTAGTCTCCGCACGGCCTTCTTCGGTACCAGATGAACCGGCCGGCCCATGGGCTATCGGATCATCTGCAGATTCTTTGGTCTACCATATACTGAAACTCTTTCTTTGCAATGTCAAGCTTTCCGCCACTCAGTCGACGCGGCCTAGCGAATAACAGAGGGCCTTTTGGCCCCTAAGTAATATTCCTGGTGCTGGAGGCTCGAATATTATAGGATACGGGTAGGATGGCTATATCGGCCCCTGTATCGATGAGATAACTCGTATTTGATGATTTGTCGTAAATTTTGAGGCGACTACTTTGACCTTGAGTGGGGTACGTTGCTGTGATCACCGGTGCTTCTAGTTTTTTGTTTTATATTCTTCCCAGTGTGGTCAATTTGGACGGCAATTTCGGGTAGACTCCTGGTACCGATGGTTGTAGTAGCATAAGTTAGCTGGGCCGCTGCTAACCTGCTCCTTTGGTCCCGGTGTAGGATTCCGGACTGGTCCTCTGTGTCCGGACTGATTTTGTGAGCGTCTTTGGCTCTGGTCTCTCTTTCGCTGGTTCATGTCCATCCGGTCCAACCGTTTTAGGATGACGTTGATCTGGTTAGCGATATTGTTGTTGAAATTGGTCGGATTTTTTCGATGTGACGGCTATTATATGAGACTGCGTCATCGTCTGTAATACTCCGTTAGCACACTCGGCTATACTCGTGGCTGACAGTGCCCCACAGAAGGCGGTGCATCCGTATCTGTCGCGATTCTCCGAACCTGTCGAGGATCGCTCGCTTAAGGTTCGGGTATGGTGTTTGTGACAATGACCCTTTTTAACATCACGATTAAGCAAGCAATTACGAATTTCCTGCTCAGTAAATTAAAAATAATTATATTAAGTCCACGGAACCGTGAAAGCTTGAAGACATGGTAGGCGCATCGCGGCTGGTTCGTATATACAGTGGTAGACATTCGTATAAACGCACTATGTTTTTTGAATATAGTTCTAAGAGTAAAGTGTTTTGATTTTTTCAAGTGGTCTAAATTGTGTCTATCATCTTAAATCTGTTGGTAAGATAAACCATTAGTAAAAATTTTAATGGTTTACTTTAATAAATTGAAAAATCTAAATTTCAGGTGGACATTCGTATAAACGCACTTCTGATAATGTACTAAAATAAAAACCAAAACTAGCAATTTTTCATATATTATTTTATTTAATATTTGGTCTGGCCCCGACCTTTCTGAATAACTTCGAAAATTCGAGTAGGCATTGAATTTGTTAAATTTTTGAGGGTTTTCGGATCAATTCTGGCCCAACATTCACGGATGGCACTTTTCAAATCTTTAATTGAATTATATTGCTGTTCATTTCCATAAACTTTTCGAGGAAGGCCCTCTAAAGATTTTCGATAGGATTGGAATCAGGACTATTGCCTATTCAAGATCTCAGCTCGCCAGAAAGGTCTAATCCGCAAAGAAGCTATACACGAAACCGTCTATCATGCATGCCATTGTATCTTCCTGTGACGACCCGACACATTGCCCGTATTTTTAATAGTTCACCGAACATAAAATGGACAAAATTTTGTATCAAACCACTTTTAACGGCCATGCATACGAATAATCCGCTCAAATTTCCTCGTAAATACATGTCGTCGATAACGGATTGGCAGAGTGTGATTTTTTCTTACGGGAAAAAAATTAATCTGGATTTTCCTGACTGCTACAGTTGCTACTGGCATAATTTGGAGGAATATGGCATCGTTAGGTCGAAGCGTAATTTTGTGGCGGTGTGTTATGGTATGCGGAGCATTTTCTTATAACGAGGAGCTTCCTATCTGCTTTATAACGACACGAATGAGCTTCCGTATGTACGTGAAACTTTTGGAAGACGTTTTGATAAATTATCTGGATAATAACATCAACAAAAATTATAATTTTCAACAAGACAATGCCTCGATCCATGCTTCGAAGGAGACCATACCGTGGTTTCTCGAGAAAAACATTCCCCTTCTTGAATGGCCAGCTTGCAGTTCTGATTGCAATCCTATCGAAAACCTTTAGAGGGCCTTCCCCGAAAAGTTTATGGAAATGAACAGCAATATAATTCAATTAAAGATTTGAAAAGTGCCATCCGTGAATGTTGGGCCACAATTGATCCGAAAACCCTCAAAAATTTAACAAATTCAATGCCTACTCGAATTTTCGAAGTTATTCAGAAAGGTCGGGGCCAGACCAAATATTAAATAAAATAATATATGAAAAATTGCTAATTTTGGTTTTTATTTTAGTACATTATCAGAAGTGCGTTTATACGAATGTCCACCTGAAATTTAGATTTTTCAATTTATTAAAGTAAACCATTAAAATTTTTACTAATGGTTTATCTTACCAACAGATTTAAGATGATAGACCCAATTTAGACCACTTGAAAAAAATCAAAACACTTTACTCTTAGAACTATATTCAAAAAACATTGTGCGTTTATACGAATGTCTACCACTGTACTAATGCAAAAATCTAGCAAATAAATAACGGATCTCCGAGGGTTGACTAGTCGTTGACTATTCATACAACTCCAAAACTCCTTTGTACTTGATGTCAATTCCTCCTCGAATCACACAACGTATTGGTTATATAAAAATCAATTTAAACTTTTAAACTCTTTGTGGGATTTATCAAATCGATTCTCCAGATTTAACAACCTATTAATGTACCATGGCTCCCGAAAGCCGGGTTGTTTTTTTTACCAACGGTACCAATGGAAGTTGTCTTTCAATAACACTACTCCTAAGGATGTCGTAAAACATCAAACCAATTTCATTTAAATTACCGCCACGAGGCATCAATTAGTCGCCATTTCTGAAATTAAAATAAAACTTGTTAGAAAAAGAATCATGTATACAACAATTTACAAGAAAAATATTTATCATAATTGGCCTGTGGTAGTGGTACAGATGCTCTAAGAGCCGGTAAAATCCAGACATGATGGGGTGGGTATCCAATCCAGGTATTTCACCTGACTATTGTTAGTATGGTTTACCTGCTTGGTTGAGATGCTAGCAAAGTTGTCGATAATGTATAATGCCCTTTCGTCAGTGGAAAACGATTTAACAACAACATCAATATCAAGTCAAGCTATTTCGGGCAGATTAAAGTCACCCACAATTACAAGTTGATCATTGAGGCGCAGTGATGGCGTCACAACTGTAGAGAGCATACACTGCGATGACGACGATAGAGGAACTGGTCACTTTGACACGAACAGCAATGACGCGAGACTAGGATGACAGGCAACCAACTCATTAGGAATAGAAACTTTAACCGCAATCAATACTCCGCCCCTCTAAGCCTGATGTCAAAAGCACATCTGTTCTTCTTGTGAACGACATAGTCTGGTCTCAAAGATTATTTTGATATCATGATTGTTGTCCAGAACGCCTAGACGTAAAAATTTGGTTTTACCTCGGTTGCTAGAGGCGTTGGAGTAATAAATGCAGGTGCAGCTGGAACGATTTGAGCTTAGTTGCCGTTTTCCGGCACAGTATGTTGAATGTTGATGGCAGAAAGGGTAAATAGTTTGTTGAGTAATAACCTGTGTAGGATTCAGGGTCGATATTTGCTGGTTCAAAAAGACACCTTGCCTCGTTGCTTACATACGGTGTGATTGACGCTTCCGAAAATTTGTATTATCACAAGGTATAATACACACATCATTAGGCCAATTTACCGCGTATATAGCTTTTGCTGTTAAATCGGCATCAACTCCCACTTTAAAAGAGACATACTCCATATCGGTAGGTCTACGGCCATTTGGTAACTATACAGCATTAGAAATATCAAAGTTGTTTTGAAAAATTCGGTTTAATCTTCCGGATACTGTTAGGAATAGAACATAATTTAGCTCTACTTATCGAAGCGAATAAATGACGACGCTCGGCAGCTGCTGCTGATGAAATAACCGGGAGAGTTAGAGTCGATGTCTCGCGAAAGTAGTTGTGTCAGCGTGAGCGGTCGCCAATTTTGCTGCAGACAGATGATAGGCTCGAAGCACACGAGTGTCGTCTGAAATTAAAGTATCTCGAAATCGATATTATTCAACGAGGATTAATGGCTTTGCTCCAACTGTCGTTCGAAGGGAATTTCTGATCCAGGGGGGCTATTTCTGAATACGATACGAATACGAAAGTGTAACATTCTTATTTGAATTGAATTAGAATTGAATCAGATTCGCTCGTTTCTTATTTAAATAAAATACGAATCTTATACATTCGAATTCGTATCGTATTCAGAAATAGCCCCCCAGGTAATCCACGTGGTAGAACTTGCTGTAGGGCCCAAAACAGTGTAGAAGCTGTAACGTAAGTACATGTTAGTAAATCCACAAAAATGTATGTAGACAACGCTTTCGGGTGGTCAATTTTTTCCGGCTAAGGCTCAGGGAAATGGGGTGGGGTTTTCCGAAGTTGCCTGTATCTTTATTATACCGCATCAAAAAGGAGTTAGTAAACAAAACAAAGTAATAATAATAATAATCTATATATGTATATATAAAACAAAGTGGGGTTAGTTACACCATTTATAACTCAAGAACGGCTGGACCGATTTTTATGATTTTTGATTTGTTGGATTTATCTCGAATAACTATTAAAACATCTGAAAAATTCACGAAACAAAAATTTATGAAGAAATATATTTTGTATGGAATGGCTTTTTTGATGATATCTCGAGAACGGATTGACTGATTTCGATGAATTTTTTTTTGTTAATTTTTAATTTTCACGAAATTACGCACAACCACTTTTTTAAAAAAATAAAAACTAAATGGTTTGTTTACAGAAAAAATACTAACCATATATTATTTGTCTATAGCCATCTGTCCGTAACTGTCCACGCTTGAGAAAGCGGATTTGATATGGGTTGTTGCCTTCGAAGATGTTAACTTTGTGAGGTTATCACATTTGTAATTGTGCTTCATTATGTAATTTTAAATGCGTGAAGCGATCATTGCGGTGCATTGAAGTTCGCTGGAAAACCGCCTGGATTATGCTATCTCAGTGGCAAGGTGAAATTGCCATTATTGCCTCCGCCACCTGAGCCATTGCATTTATTGCTTCGTGGCGAAACACCAGAATCACGACATTTTCTATCCAATACTCAAAGATACAACGGATCTTTCCAAATGACTTCATTTGGAGCAGACATTATCGAAGAACGCGGATTCAATCCGACATTCAAGGTCATTTCTGCTTGAGAGCGTAAGCTTTCGTTTTCTTTTGGTGATCATAAATCACTAATTCTGACTTCGCCTTCGACTTTACAGATCGAAGGCCAAATTCACCATCGAATTGGATCATTGCAACCGCTTGAAGACGCACAGTATAAATTCATACAAATTTATTTCATGGGCAATATGGAGGACCAACTTGATCGGCGTCAAACGGTCACTATGGCAATGAAAAGAGCAATTCTTCAAGATCTGCAGCAATTACTACATGAACATCATGCCTTGGTTCGGTTGATCAAAACTGCGTTGGATCGCAAGCCAAGTGATGACTACAAAGTCATAATCAGAGCGGATAAACGACCCGCTGTAACACACGAACGCCAATTCAACGCTCCAACAATATGTAGATGAAGTCGCAATTGTGATTGTTGGTGAAAACTTGGAAACGCGCGATATTGTGCTTACACGTCGCGACACTGGACAACTACAACGAATATTCGAAACACACCGTTCATACGATACATCGCAATAACCGCTGATGTTTTGTCAAGGAGACGATGGATACCACTTCAATATCAACATGATAAATCCATTGAGTGGTGAGTACCGATATCATAATTCTCATTTCAACATGACTCTAATTTCATTTCAGGTGAGGAAACTACCAAAAAGGTTAGCTCGATGAATTATTACGCTTATCGTTTAATGATTCGTCAAAATGCTGACAACTATTTGCTGCGATTTCGTCGATTGCTTCAGCAATATTGCGTTGACATGTACGTCAAAATCGAAGCGGAGCGTCTCACTTTCATTCGATTGAACCAAGGCAAACTTCGTTCGGAGAAGTATATTCATTTACGCGATGCAATCAGCACCGAAGGAGATTCAACTAATGTTGGTCGATTGACTATTCTACCGGCGACGTACATTTGCAGCCCGCATAATATGCATGAATATGCGCAAGATGCAATAACATATGTTCGTCATTACGGTCGTCCTGATCTATTCATCACCTCTACGTGCAATCCGAAATGGATAGAAATTGTTCAACTGCTGATCCCCGGACAAACATCAAGTGATCCATTACTAAGCATCGCGTCTTTGGGGATACTCGATGCTGGATGTATGCCATTGAATGGCAGAAACGAGGCTTGCCGCATGCACACATTCTTATTTGGTTAGTCGAAAAAATTCGACCAGACCAAATAGATGACATCATATGTGCTGAGATTCCTGATCCCGAAACCGATCCAGACCTGCATAATGTTGTAATTATGAACATGATTCACGGTCCGTGTGGCGCCATTAACCCTCAATCACCGTGCATTTTTGACGGCAAGTGTTCCAAGCGTTATTCACGAAATTTGACAACGCTGGCTATCACTGGCAATGATGGTTATCCACTGTATCGGCGTCGATCACCCGATGAAAATGGTAGAACTATCACAACGAAAGTGAAAGGAAAAGATTTCGTGGTTAACAACTCTTAGATTGTTCCGTATTCGCCACTTCTTTCCAAAACATTCAAGGAGCATTGTAACGTGGAGTATTGCAATTCAGTGAAGTCTGTCAAATATATCTGCAAATATGTCACGAAAGGCAGCGATATGGCAGTTTTTGGCGTTTAAACTTCCAATACCAACGATGAAATCACGCACTATCAAGTTGGTCGATATGTGAGCTGCAATGAGGCGATTTGGCGTATATTCTCATTCCCAATTCATGAACGTCATCCCACTGTTGTACATTTGGCGGTGCATCTGGAGAATGGACAACGAGTTTATTTCAACGCATCGAATGTTGCTCAACGTGCTGAAATACCTCCAGCGACAACATTGATCAGTTTCTTTTCGATTAGCCAAAGTAATCCGTTTGCATGAACGTTGCTCTACTCTGAAATGCCATACGTTATTACACTTGGAACGCTTCATCAAAGAAATTTCAACGTCGGAAGCAAAGCGTTGCAGTTCCTTCAATTCATCCGAAGAATGACGAATGCTTCTACTTGCGGTTGTTGCTGGTGAATGTTCGTGGGGCCGACATCATTTGAATCACTTCGAACTGTCGATGGTGTAGTGTGCCCAGCATTTTGTTGAACATGCTTGAATACGATACTCATTGGGACATGACAATCGCTGAAGCAATTGTTTCTGCATATCCAAGACAGATACGCACATTATTTGCTATCATTATTTCGACATGCTTTCCATCGAATCCACGTGAACTTTGGAACAAGTACAAGGATGACATGTCAGAAGACATTTTACATCGAATTCGTGTCAGTTCAAGGAATCCCGATCTCGAGGTGAATGAGGAGATACATAACCAGGCTTTGCTTTTAATCGAAGACATGTGTTACCTCATGTGCGGCAATTTGTTAGTCAAGTTAGGAATGCCAACGCCATACCGTGGACGACGCTTTCGATCGAGAATTGGAACGTGAACGTGAATACGATCGAGATGCGTTGAACCAATCAGTTCAAACGAATGTACCACTGTTAAACCCCCAACAGAAAGAAGTATACGATACGTTAATGAAGGCAATTGATGATGGAAATGGTGGCTTATTTTTCCTCGATTCGCCCGGTGGAACTGGTAAGACATTCCTCATGTCATTGATTTTGGCCACTGTTCGCGCGATATCCGAAATTGCTGTAGCAGTTGCTTCTTCTGGGATAGCGGCCACGTTGCTAGAAGGATGCCGAACGGCTCATTCAGCGTTTAAATTGCCGTTAAACCTTCAAACGACAGAAAAATCGACATGCAACATTGCGAAACACTCAGCAATAGCCAAAGTTTTGGTAGCAAGTAGAATCATCATCTGGGATGAATGCATAATGGTGCACAAACGCGCATTGGAAGCACTCAATCGAACTATGAAAGATCTGCGCAATGACTCAAGATATTTTGGAGGCGCAATGATTTTACTGTCTGGCGATTTCCGTCAAACACTACCAGTCATTCCAAGATCGACCACTGCCGATGAAATAAACGCTTGCCTCAAATCATCGACTCTGTGGCACTATGTGAAGAAACTTCAGCTGACGACAAACATGTGTGTTGCAATGCTAAATACTCCATCTGCCGAAGATTTCTCCAAGCAATTAGTGACTATCGGTTTCCGCCAAATTTTTGCGATTTCGTCTCAACGAAGGACGAGCTCATCAACAAAGTGTTCCCGAACATCATTGCTAACCACAAAAATCACAATTGGTTGAGTGAACGAGTAATTCTTGCTGCAAAAAACAAAGATGTGGATAACTTGAACAATTTAAAATCAGATCGTTGGTCCACTGCATTCCTTCAAATCTATCGACTGTGTAACAAACGAAGACGAAGCAACCAACTATCCAACTGAATTTTTAAACTCATTGGATCTGCCTGGCTTACCACCTCACAATTTACAACTGAAGGATGGATCAGTAGTTATCATGCTTCGAAATCTGAACCAACCAAAACTATGTAACGGAACGCGTTTGGTGGTGAGAAAACTCATGGGCAATGTGATTCACGCGACGGTACTTAAAGGAAAGTTCAAAGGTGAGGAAGTTCTCATTCCGAGAATTCCGATAATCCCAACCGATATGCCATTTGAGTTTAAACGAATTCAATTTCCGATTCGTCTTGCATTCACCATGAAGATCAACAAATCACAAGGCCAATCCTTGAGTGTTTGTGGGCTAAATCTAGAAAATGAATGTTTCTCTCACGGTCAATTGTACGTATCATGTTCACGTGTCGGCAAACCATCCGCTTTGTTTGTTCTCGCACCTGACAACAAAACGAGAAATGTCGTATATCACAAGGTGCTTCAATGAAGGGAATCGACCCGAGTGCAACCCATCCAGCAAATAATTTAATAGAATGTAGTGTAACAATGCTACACGAATCATTTCGATTCACTTCAATAAAGCAAATGCCTTTTTGCCACGTGAATTACATTCATTTCAAAGTAATTAAAATACATTTCATTTTGATTTTTGTACATTTATTTAATTCATTTTATCTTAATAAAAATTGAATTTAATTCAGCTAATATCTTAACACAACATTTATTAATTTTGAGGCGGTATGAAGTTCGCCGGGTCAGCTAGTTAAAAATAAAACAGTCTTGAGGTCATAAAAAAAATATATTAATAATAAACAAACTAAATAGCTAAAGTAGCAAAAAAAAATGTAATAACGTTAAGCAACTAAGTGCACTTTAACTTAGCTTAACTATCCTGAACCCATTAATATTAATTAATAATAAAAAAAATATAATAAATAACCCTTTGAGTACCAACATGATTTTTAGAGAATTAGCTTAAAGTGCGGGGAGTGGGGACGCCCCACTCTCTAATTCCAATTTCAAGTATGAAATAGAGATCGCATTAGTTCGTGTGGGATCAAAATCGCGATCGCACTCCTTGTTCGGGATCACCAGAAGCCTTGGACATATACCTGGAAAGGAAGCAAACAAAATCACCACAAAGAAACACAAATCTTCAACAAAAATACTTATCTGATGGATGTTCTGCTGTAACCAAATTGCCTTCGAGCCGCATCGTATAATAAGTACTCTAAAAAGGAAGGAAAAAGGTTAAAATATGTTATTGTACATGTAGTTTAAGTTTACTTACCGATTTAATGTTTTCTATGTTTTTTTTTTTTCGATTTAGTTTATTATTTGTTTGGCTTGAATGTCACCACTCACATCACCCAAGATTAAATTATATGGATATCTAAGTACATAATATTTGATATTCATATTGACATTTTGACTTTTAAAACTTTTTTTTTTTGTTTGATTTGATAAATTTATAGCATTGACTTTTTATATCGTCCCTCTAGTAATGAAACAGCGTATAAGAAAAATAGTAGTTTTAAAATAATTCGCTTTTAAATGTTTATTGAAACAAATTTTTGAAATAAAATCTTTCATTTAATAGAAAATTTAATTTTCTATTAAATGAAAGATTTTATTTTAAAAAGTTTTTTCAAAAAACATTTAAAAGCGAATTATTTTAAAACTACTATTTTTCTTATACGCTGTTTCATTACTAGAGGGACGATATTATATATTCATATTAATAGATAACGTATTATAATTATAATTTTTATTTATTTATTTTATTTTTTTTTTTCAAAAAACCTTAATTTAGAACGAAATTTATCAATAAATTATTTACAACAATTAAATTCTCTAACTTATTATTTTTAAATCTTCAAAATTGCTTACAGACACTTCTTTGCAGAAGGGCTGAAACGATGAAGTGTAATATTATCCAATAAAGCATAAATTTTATCACTAAAATTAATTAATTATTATTAATTATTAAAATATATTAATAACACTACCCTGCAAAATGTTGCCCCTGGACAATGAATAGTTGTTTCCGAAGTAATTTTTCACGCTGGATCCGAATCCGGGCTCAGAATTGCTCTATCACGTCAGGTTTTTGAGATATTCTAACCTAAAAGTGCAAAAAACACTGTTTTTTGACATATTTGAGGTTATGTAGCAATACAGTTTTTACTTTTTTATAAAAGCCATGTATGGGATCTTATTGTACAAGTCTTCCTCTTTCAAATGCCGTTGAATTTGCTCAAATATCATTTTTTTTCGCCGAGATATCGCATTTTCAAATTTGCATATTCATGAATTTTTCTGTATAAAAACACTACCCTGCAAAATTTTAAAAATTTGGAGCCACTTGACAATGAATAGTTGTTTCCGAAGTAATTTTTTACGCTGAATCCGAATCTGGGCTCAGAATTGCTCTATCACGTCAGGTTTATGAGATATTCTAACCTAAAAGTGCATATATACCGTAGGTATAAAAGGTAGTGTATTATACAGTATACCGACAAATTCACGAACATGCAATTTTGAAAATGCGATATCTCGGCGAAAAAAAATCATATTTGAGCAAACTCAAAGGCATTTGAAAGAATAAGACTTGTACTATAAGATCCCATACATGAACTTTTGAAGAAAAAAAAAATCGCGGTGCTAGATAACCTCAAATACGTCAAAAAACAGTGTTTTTTGCACTTTTAGGTTAGAATATCTCATAAACCTGACGTGATATAGCAATTCTGAGCCCGGATTCGGATTCAGCGTAAAAAATTACTTCGGAAACAACTATTCATTGTCAAGTGGCACCAAATTTTTAAAATTTTGCAGGGTAGTGTAATTTGTCCATTACTTCCTTTAAACGAATTTTTATTATTATTATTTACCACAATGGTTATAATCTGATTATTAATTTATATCAATATTATTAATGATAATTCACAAAATGCCAGAATTATAAAAATTAAATTAGGATAAATACAATTTTAATTAATTCTTTTAACCACAATTTTAAATATTAACTTGTGTTTCCTCCAAAAAATTGTTTATTTCTTTCAACTCCTCAATATTATTATCTCTTAAAATTTCCTTTAATATTTTTTTATTAAATACACCATATTTCACTCTAATATTGTCAAATTTACTACACTCTTCAATTAAATGTGTAATATCTTCTAATTTGTTACAATTCACACATAAATCACTTGATTCCTTTTTAATAAGTTTTAAGTACTTTTTGTCGAAAGTATGATTGGATCTCACTCTTGTAATTCTTCTAATCATACCAGCATCCAAATTTTTTCTATGAAACCAAGGTTTATTGTGGATAATACCTCCAATATTTTCTGTATGTTTAATCCCTTTTAATTGTGTCATTTGTAAGAATTTTGAGCTCTATCTTTCGTACATTTCTTTTTTAAAATTCCTAATATTATCTTTTAAAGTATTCAAATATGTGATAATATCCCCAAATGCACAACCTTCTTTAACCGCAGTATCCGCTCTATGATTACCTCTAATATTGACATGACTTAGTATCCAGATAATTTTCGTCTTCGTTCCATTTCTTTTTATTATGTCTCTGAATAGATTTTCTAAATATGTACCCTTTTTGTTTTTATTTTCTAATGCTTTGCAAGTACTTAACGAGTCCGTAAAAATTACTATATTTTCTAATTTGAATTCTGCAGCTATTTTAACCGCTTCTATAATGGCAATTAATTCCACATTTTTAATAGCAATGTCTTCATCTATTCTAAATGAATAAGTAGCATTGTTTAATTTAAAAAAAACTCCAACACCTCTGGCATTATTCATTAACGCACCATCAGTAAACATTTTATTCACACAACACTGCGGATTAATTACCTCTAAAGACCATTGTTTGATCAACTCTAAATTATTAAT
The DNA here is from genome assembly GCA_963556165.1 of Tipula helvola. Lineage (NCBI taxonomy): Eukaryota > Metazoa > Arthropoda > Insecta > Diptera > Tipulidae > Tipula > Tipula helvola. The sequence goes on from OY744483.1 coordinate 133,246,496, forward strand.
ATTTTTTTTTAAATTTTTTTATGTAGATCTGAATCAATTTCTAACAGGTTAACTTGATTTTCTTCGTTTTCTAAATCACATAACATAGGTAATTTGTCCAAGTTCATTTTATGATTATTATAAAATTCATTTAAAGTGTTACTTCCTCTTCCATTTTTTATATCCTTGCCTATCATCGTATTATGACATAAGTTCCTCGCAATGTAACTATATATGTATATAAAATTAAATTTTTTCATTCATCGGTATTTCACCAGCTTCCGCAATTATCGCTGAAATAGGAATACTATTCGTTAATCCCAAGCAAATTCTTATGACAGCATTCATAATTTTTTGTATTTTACTAATATGATTTTTTTTAATAAGTATAATGAAGAATATCTGATCCTGCTTTCAATTAAGCTCTTATAAACATTTAGAAGAATTGTTGGATGCGCCCCGCCATTCTTCCTAGCAGCAATCTTAAAAACATTAATCCCCAACATACATAAATTACACAAATATTTATTATGTTTATTGAAATTTATTTTTTTATCCAAAATAAATCCCAAAATTTTCAATTCTGTAACTTCCTTAATATTATGATTATTTAATTTTAAATTTATCACACCAGATTTATTTAAATTATTCAAATTTATAAAATTAGTTTTATTAATATTAATATTTAATTCTAATTTACTTAATTCCTTATTAAAATCTTTTAATTTTTTATTAGCTGTTTCATTAAAATCTCTTGCATCTCTTTCCGATATTATTAGTAAAAAGTCATCTGCATATTGTAAAATTTGTAAGTTATCATATTCTAGTTTATGTAACCCTGTAGTGTATTAAATAGATCTGGACTAAGTGGATCCCCTTGAGGGATACTATTACTTGTTATAGTTTCTAGCTTATTATCACCAACTTCAAACATAATTCTCCTATTTATTAAAGATAAATATATCCAATTAACATATTTAACATCCAATTTTAATTCTAACATATGTTTAATTAAGATATTAATATTCATTCTGTCAAACGCCTTTCTATATCAGTTGATATAATTAGAGATAATTTTCCTTTTGCTTTGTTTTCCTCTATGATTTTTAATAATTTATTAAATAAGCCCGACGTAGAATAACCCTTTCTAAATCCAAAACTATTATCAGGGATTATTTTCTTGTTAATTAGTTGTTTGTTTATTCTTTTTTAAATGAGTTTACTCATGATTTTCGCCAAAGTTGAGTATAAATGAATCCCTCTAAAGTTAATTATATCATTAATATCTTTTTTTGATTTGGGAACTGCTATAATTTTTATTCTTTTCCATATATCCGGATAATACTGGTTCCTCCATAAATCATTAGTATGGTCCTTTATTTTATCAATATGATCAATAGGTAAATTTTTGAGAAGCTTATAAGATATTTTGTTTAATCCCGGAGCTGTATTTTTACTTTTAATAATAATATCTATAATTTCTTCAACATCAAATTCATCATCTTCTATAACAAAAATCGGTAATTTAAATCTATCTTCCATTTCGACTACAGATTCCTTAATATTTAGAATCATAAACTTCTTCATGTTATCTAAATCTTTGAAATGTTAAAACCACTTTCTCTTGTTTTGTTATTAAAAATGTGTATCCTTCGCCAAATTTCTTTATAATCTGAATTAGGGTTTATTTCTTCTAAAAAAGATGACCACAATTTCCTTTTTGCTCTATTAATTAACAATTTTAATTTACTAGTAGTTTTATCCTATTTCTATTAAACATTTTAAATTTCTCTTTTTTTATTAACCAAAATGTATTAATTTCTTCACTCCACCATCTTTTGCTTTTATATCTATTATTATCAGGAATTTCCTTAGTATATTTACTAATGATATTACTAATAATTTCTTCATATTCCTCTAAATCGTCTGAATGATTAGGATTCATATTATTAATTTCACTTATTATATTTTTAGTATTAATAATATCATAGTTTTTGTAGCAATTTTAGCATAATGATTAAAAACCTTAATTAAAATAGGGAAATGATCGGTAGTTCCAATTTTTATTTTATCCACCTCCAACGACACATCTAAAGTTGAAGCACATCCTCCTTCGTCTAATCTAGTTATTTCAGCTATATTTTCTATAATTAATTTAGAACCCAAAATAATTTTTGCAATCATCCTTCCTCTTCCACATTCTTTATGATTCCAACCCCATAATGGGTGATGAGATGAGCATTAAAGTCGCCCATAATAATATTATTATAATTTTGGTTACCTTCTATAATTTTGTTTATTTTATTTTGAATTAATGTATTATTAATATTAGGTGGGATATAAATACCCGTTAATGAGATTTTTTTATTATTATTAACTGTAACTACAATTTTTATTAATTCAACAGGATCATATTGAGTACAATCAATTTTTTTTAAAAATAAACTTTTTTAAATTAAAATCCCCCTCTATGATTAAAAATATTATTATAATTTTTAAAGCTAATTTTATCTGATACAACTGTCCACGTTTCATTAATGAAAACTATATCAATATCCTTCTTATTTATATAAAATTCCAATTCATCCTTATTACACTTAAGGCTTCTAATATTTATTTGTAGAAATTAATGCATTTCTTCATCGAGATTATTTTTTACCTCATTATTATTAATTTTATTATTAATAATAGATTTTTTTTCTCCTTTTTGTTGATAATTTTGCCTAAATTTAAAAGTTGTTCTAAAATTTCCGTAAGAACTAAATCCGAATTCGGATCCTTATGATCATTACTTAAATAACCTTGGGTAACCGTTTGAATTCTCCTGTTAAGTAGAATAATCTCATTCCTCTGTTCCTTCATTTCTCTAATTTCTTCTAAAATTTTAATATTTTCAACTTTTAATTGTATTTTCATTTCATCAAATTCTTTTTTTAATACATCTATTTGACATCTATCATTTTTGCTCGGCAAACTAGGAAAGTTTTCACTTAGTAAATTAAATTCCGGTTTTGATATTATCATGTTTTTAGCTTCGTTAAAAGATAATTTCTTTGAAACCATTAAAAATTAAATTTTTTTTTGTCTTTTAAATTTTTCACATTTAAAATTATTTGTAACATGTTTGTCATCACAATAATAACATTTTAATGCGTTTTTACATACCTGTTTTTCATGATCTGATTGAGCACAGTTTAGACATTTTTTATTTCCTTTACAGTATTTCTTCGAATGCCCAAAAATCAGACAAGAATTGCAAAATAATGGTTTCGGTATAAAGTAGGAAACTCTCCGCCTAACCTCAAAAATTTTAATGTCTTCCGGTAAAATATTTTTTCTGAAAACAATTTTAATCGCACTAGTCTTTTCCTCCTTTTTATCCTCAGCATTCCATCTATTAATCCTTTCAATTCAAATAATTTTTTCTTTTGAATTAATGTTATCCAACAGTTTCTCAACTTCAATACTGACTGGTATCTTATTAACATACCCAATAGACTCTAAAAGAAAATTCGGAACAAAACAATTGCATTTATGAATCTTTTCCAGATTCACACTATTGATGATCTTATTCGCCGTCTCCATTTCTCTCGTCTGAATTTTTAGTTTATTTTTACCAAACTGTTTAATTTCTAGAATCTTTCCGAAATTCAAAGATCTAAGGACTTTCGCCATAACAATATCTTCGATACCTTTTTTTCCATAATAACAAAAAAGGACCATTGTCTCCTGGTTTGTATTTATTTTTATTAATTGAAATATTTTTACTAACCTCGAAGGTATTACTATCACTTATAATAGAATTTTCCTCATTACCTCTTATTAAAATATTGCTAGTTATTTTACTAGCATTAACTAAAGAATTATTGTTAAGAGAATTTTCCACACACGTGTTTATATTCATGATGGAGTCCATTTTATTATCTTCTTGAATAAAGTAATTTTTTCCCGTTATCTTTTGTCTTTTTATTACTTACAATTACTTTTATCCTCGCTGTTATTTTTCCATAGTTGATTAGCTTTAGTTTTCATTTTGTCTTTTACTCTTTGGCGTAGCATTTTTTTATTATTAATCAGTTCATTTTTAGTAGTAAATAAACTATTTTTTTTATTTCTTAGATTATGATTATTAGAAACCGCAATGGCTCCGCTCATTAGAGCGTCACCACCCCTTTTTTATTATTTTCCCTTCTCACTTAAAACTCAAATCATTAAATCAAAAATTTATTAATATTAATTACAAAATAATTAAATAACTTATAAATTTTTAGTCAATTTTATCAAATCAAAATTAAAAATTAGTTTTCTTGATGAATATTCACTTAGACCGTTCCGAAAAAATATTAAGTTGTTCACTATTCAAAACGTCTAGAACGAATGTTTCTTTGTTTTGTTTTGATTCACAAAAAAATAATTGATTATTTTACTGTCAAATGTATTTCGTGCCATCTAAGTGTAATCACATGAACTATGTAAGCCAATATTTCTGTTGATTGGCGTCAATATTTTTATTAAATTTAATTGCAATCAGTGAGTCGAAGCGACAAGTTCAGAATAAAAAAGTGTTTCAAGAAAATTATTAGTTTGTGTATTTTTCTCATTGGGTTTTATTAAAACCAAGTTGGATTCTCCCGTCACTTACTTTGTGGTGCCTATAATAAATAAAAATAAACGAGTGCACACGTCCACACTCCTGGCATTTTCAGCCAGCGTATTGAGCAGCACGATCACGCTCCTTGGCATTCAAAGGGTTAAATTTGTAATATAATAATAAAATAATTATCTTTCAAAGTTTTACCTTTTCAGATCTTTCAGATGATATATTCCGATCGGTGTACCTCTTTCATTAACTAGCTTAAAAGCGATGTTACCTACAGGTTCCTTAATGAAGGCTTTCACAGAGCAGAAGATGGGAATTGTTGCTTAATCGCCTCCAACAGTTTCTGCTGACCCGACGTTAACTGATATAAACGAGGTTCGTTTTCAACGGTGGTTACTTCTGCTGTATCACGCGAAGGTGAGAAAATTTGGAAATGATACAAGACAATCACATGGTGATGAGAATCACAAAAAAATTGTAAATTGAATATTCGCCAAAAATCGAAACCTAGATATATACTTGGCTTAGGTTGGTAGCTAAATGTAGGGTTATAAAGTTTGGCCGACCAGCAAACGTCACGGGAATTCATACATGACCAATTATTTGTTCAGTAGCGCCGTTTGCGGTCTTAATTGTTGAGGAAAGATGACGGTAAAGGACGGTAGGATCTTTTAGGTTTTAGGATATCCTCGCAATTTTTTCCAAGTATTGACACATTGCCATTGGAAAATAGTGAAGAGATCGGAAATGACGATTAGATTTATACTTTGGAAATTTGATGTCGGATTCGCGAAATTTTGAAATGTTGTATTTTTCGTCTTAGGACGCTTCAGGATGGAACGATACCCATAGATCTCTTATTGTTTCTCCAAATGACTTTACAATTTGGACAGTGGGTCTTAATGACTTCGGGCATCCCACAACCAACACAAAAGGTGTGTAATATCCGATAATTACAGCTTTTAAAGAAATGACCCGTTTGTCGACGATTCGAGCAATTCTTAACTACTTGAGATTCACTTGCTGAAGGTAACACTTTCATTGCTTTTAGATGTTGATTTGATGTAATTGCGTTAAGTGCTATTTAAGCTATAATACATCGGTCTTGCAATTTTGATTGGACATCATTGTTATTTGTATTATCTCGACTATATATTAATTGTGGATCTTCGAATGATTTGATTTCGCTGACATGTTTTCGTGACTCACAATACATCTCTGGTAGGATGCGGTTCCTGGACCAAGCGTATTCGTATGCGACACATTGCCGAACCAATTCATCTAAACTCTTGAACTGTCTAAACTCTTGATCGACAGCCAGTCGATCTTGCAAACCCGGAATCCGGCATGCGGGTCTCCAATTGCAGCGACTTCGATAAGATGATATTATAAAATTTTTTCTTGAGGCCTTTGTTTCTTGGACTAATTCCCCGTCGGATTTCCAGATCGGTCCGCTTATCAGAAAATCTTTTGATGTATTCAGATTTAAGAAAAGTCCACTCTACGTTTCCATGTCATTGAATGAAATCCCAATACCAGTCTGCTGCTATTGCCTTTGAGGAAGTAACTCATATCATTGGTGATTTATGTTACAAATGAATGCAATTAGTCATGGCTTGATGCTCTACTCATTTGTGTACCGGGGGGAGTCATCTTTGCACCGTTTGGTATTGTTGCACTTGACGCATTTATTTGAAGAGAATGGAATCCGCAAAATTATATTATTCTAACCATTAGCGTTATATACAAATAAATTTCGAAGTAATTGTTGTCGTAATATAATGGGTTGTTCGATCATGATCAATAGTTTACAATAAGATGGTGAAGTGAAATTAACTAAATAATTAAATTTAACAATAATTGAAAGTGTAATAATAATGTTTAGTAAAGATCAGGCATAGTGTGCCAATCAAAACTATTATGTAGGGAATTATGTAGTTAACTAAAGGGTGGATTAAGAGAATTGTTCTTGGGATTCCAAACCAGCCGATGGAATCTTAACTAATAACTAAATATATTTATTTGTTTTTCAAATAAATCGCTTCTTCCCCGTAATACAATACTTGGGGCTGTATACGATTATTAATCGATATCATGAGCACTCGCTCCTTATATAAATTTCTTAAGTGCAACAGCCAGCCGATGTAATTATAATTCTTATTTAGATATAAATTTGATTAATGAAATAAATGAATAAAGATAAGACTAATTGGCAATTAACATACCCCTCCCAGACTCAAACCTATTAATAAGTCTGTAAATAAATAATATAAAAGGAATAAATGTTGATGCTAAAAATGATTAAAAGGTCAATAATATATTCATAAAATGCTTATAATTAAAATATTTATTATCAGATAATTTAACAGCGCACCGTCGTTTCTGTGTGTCATAAAATTAAAATTATAATATGTCTTAAGCAAGTATAATTTATGAATGTGTATGTGTGGAACGAATAAATTTTGATTTAATGACACTTTGACGACTGGTGGTAAGCATTTACTAAATAACTAAATTAAAATATATCAACTTTAATAGTTTTATAATGAAAATCAACATATTTTACAGAGAGTGCGCGATTATGAATTATTCATGACTGTAAAATACATAAATAATAATAATAATAACAATATTTATGTTTTTATCTTGTAAATATGCGATACGCCGGTATGTTGTACAGCCGAAAGAAAAATACAGCAAATGGCTTAAAGGTTAAGCCAATAAAAGGTGACAATTTTATCTGAAACGCATACAAAATATCGCAGACCAATTAGCAAATTATTTATTTACATAACGCCAACACAAACTTTGTTATTTATTATATGCGAGCTTATGATAGTCGTACCTAATTAGAAATTTAATGACCAATACTTTGGTTCGTGTAGGTGAATTTGAGTGATACACTTATTTATTTAATCTATATAATTATTCATTAAGGAAGTATAGTGTATAAACTATAATTTTTGAAATCTGGTTATGTAATTAAAATAGTTCATGCTAACCTCACATTAAAAATGCAAACAATTTTTAAAAAAATTACAATTATAAATTATTGCGTTCCTGAAATATTTATGCATATAGTAAGGTGAGTTTTAGTGTAAGTACGAGTATGTAGGCCTTTAAAATGTGCTAAATATCAACAATAAATAACAATATAAAATAATCAATAAATGTCTTTCTCTATCTTCTTTATTCAGACAAACACAAACCTTGGACATGTACTCTTCTTATGGTTCTTGGTCTAGGTGTGAAGCTGCCTGCGGGGAAACAAGTTGCTATTTGTTGCCAGCTCCGTATCATGTAGCTTTTACAGGTATTCGCGTTACATTTCCGCGATGACCTTGCACGGTGCTCAACTAGCTCATCAATATTTTTAACAGGATGGATTAGGCTAAAACACAGTGCTAAACAACTGGGCTGGGTTAAGGTGTTAATCGTATAGTGCTGAGAACCAACCTGGATGAGGGCCCAGTCTTAAAACTAGCTCAGTCTCTAATGGTGTATCCGGATACCTGGCATCTTCCGGATCATATAGCCTTATCTGTGCATTATGGATCTCTGGGATACTACTCGTGGAATTATTATAGATACTATTTCTGTTGGCGTCTCGAAGAAAATAACCTTAAATAAATTTTAACGTTAGAGTCAATAATTAGTAATGAAATTAATACTTATATTGTAAATCCTAATACTAATAAATTTAAATCATTAATTAAAATTTAAAATCTTAAAATAAATTTTAAGATATAAATTATAAATTTTTCATTTGTTATTGTTGTTATGTCAACTCAAAATTATTATTTTAGTACAACGATCATTTTTGCTCAGATTTGGTGTACATGAATTAGCTAAGTAACATTTAATATAAATATTCACGTGAAGTATGTTCAAACTTTGTCCTATATTACAAAAACACAATTTTGGACAAATTTAGGACAAACTTCACGTATTTGTTGAAGTGAGTGAAGTTTGTCAAAAAAATTTCCTATTTTTTTACGTCTGAGAATGTATTGGTTAAATAAATAAAATCTCTCGTTATTATGAATTTTTTGCAAAATGGAAAGCTTTTTAATATTTCGTGACGACCGATTATGCGACCCTTAAAAACCCAAATTTGTAATTTTTCCATGTTAAAAGCTAAAAAACATTTTAATTAGTAATCGAAAACACAGTGTATACAGGATTTTATTGAAAGAACTCAGCATCTCAATATTGTTAAAAATATTGTATCAAAGAGTTTCTCTTTATCGAGATATGACGTAACAATTTTCGCTCATTTCCGATCATCAGGAAATATGGTTGGGATTTGCTCGTCGCGTGGTGGTTCATTGGTCGGAAACCATAAAATTCAAAAGATTTTTTGCATTGTTAAAAAGATGTTATTCCTGTGCAAGGATTTTGTTCAAAAAACGAAACTTGAGAATTGCGATTTTCGTGTACGTACTAGATATACAACAGTAAATATTATTGTTGTTTGATATAATTTTAATATTATCGTCTAGTAAGCCGATAAAAATTTCAACTCTCAAGTCTCGTTTTTTGAACAAAATCCTTGCCCTGGTTTAAGTTGTTTACCTTTCCCACTATAACGAAGTTATATTGGGTAAGTATTGTAATCACGAAAAAAATTTTGTTCCAGATTTTCACATTTCTCGACGAATTAGGTTACCAGGACTCCGCAACACCGATCAGAAAAATGTCGTGTCCGTCCTTCCGTTCTTCCATCCTTCCGTCCTTCTAGTCGCACATTTTCATTATTTTTGTTTTGCCTCCCATTCTCACAAATATTGATAGTTTTGATCGAAATTGTTTACAAAGATAGATGTTAGTAGTTAGCAGTTTGTGTATTGTGTTAGCTCTTAGGTCCATTTGAGTATAGAATAAAGAGGGTTGCAGTGGAAGAGAAAACTGACAAATAAATTTTCTAAAAAACGAGACCGACAAAGTGCCGAACAAAAAATATTACATGTATGTATGTGTGAATATCGACAAGAACAAAATAGTATATTGTATAACAAGTGAAGAAAACGAGTCATTGCAATACGAAAATGAAATTTGCAGCCTGAGCGATAGCGAGGGCAGCACTTACTTAAGTATTGCAATGACTCATTCTAACACGAGTTACACACGCTATTTTTTCTACGTGAAAAAAAAATTATTCGCAACGAAAAAAGAAATTAAAATGTTTGGTTTTTCACAAATCGTGTGGCAACATTAAGAAATCGTTGTGTAGTGTAATGAATATTTCCACACGATTTTAGCAGACGACCCAAAGGCTCCTTTTCTTATACAATTTAAATTCAAAAATCATCATCGAAAGCATAGGTTACTACACTATCGAAGAAAAAATAAATTAAACGTAAATTCAACGCAAAATCTATACAAACACTACACATACAATTACAATATGTATACATCATCATCCGGCATTTCAAAATCATCGTAAGTCGAATACAAAAAAATTAAAAAAAAAACGCCTACTTTAATTTATTTTGTTGTGAAAATATCTACTATATGGCTTTACACCATCAAGTGTTTCTGAAAATGAAAATTACATACGAGCAAACGGACCACAAATTATGCATGTGAAATAAGTGACTCAAAAACATTAAATGGAAATAGCGAGCTGTGAAAATTGCGGAATCTTGAGAAAATGTAGCCTGAAAAAAAATCCAGAAATTTTAAAATCCAGAATAGTTGAAAAGTAAAAATCCAGAAAAATAAAATCCCAAAACCAATCTATAAATTACCGGAAAAGCATTCCAGAAAAAATATTTTGTTTAAAATAAATGAAAAAAATTCAGTTTTATAGCATTTTTAGACTTTTGACATCACTTGAAACATTTGTGGTAGAACTATCAGAAGAAGCGATATGGGCGATACGATTCCTTTGATCTGTGTCTGAAAGGTTGACGAGACAGATTATGTATTATTTTTATGGTACCTAACCCCAAAAGTTTGTCTGGATTTTCTGTCTGGATTTTTTGTCTGGATTTTGTCTAGTGTCTGGATTATGACTTTGGGGATTTTGTCAATCGAGATTCTGTCTTTCGGGATTTTGTGGTACACCTTACATTGAAACATAATAAACTGTGGCAGCCCGCTCATTTATACATTCATTCACTTATCGCCACAAATTAATCCAAATGTAAACACATTAAAAAAACAAAGAAACACACCTTTCATTTCACATGTATACCAACATAGCGACAAAATAAAAACACAAAAAAAACTATTACATACAATGCACACTTATCATACATATACATTACTAGAGTTTCAAATCTTTTGCATGCAAACTTCCCAGAACTTTTCCATTCTCGTCTTTGCACACGTAAGTGACGTTTCCAATTTTATGGTGTATAACCGCTTTTATACATTTTGGACAAAATTTTGCACAAATATTTTTGGTTGCATCGCTCTGCGGATGTTGTAATATATAAACAATTTGTCCAGGGACGAAAGTAATATGACGCGTTCGAAGATTATAATGGTTCGAATATTTTTGATATGCCGTTTTAAAATTTTTAACTACAGTGGAATGCAATATGGAAAGTCTGTCCGTAAGTGGTAAAACTTCGACATCATCACCTAGGAAATGCATGTGTCGTAATATTTCATATGATTCGCCGTTGATGAACATATGATAACCGAATAACAAGAAGAATGGTGAATATTCAATTGTTTGGTGGATTGCAGTGCGTAGGACGCAAACAATTTCAGGTGAAGCTTTGTCCCAGGTCCTGTGTTCAGTCCGCCACAACCGATTAACGCGCTCTGACGTGTGATAAACTGCGGTCCAATATTAGTACGCACTTGCCTGGGTACCCCAAAGACTGGCAATACTTCATTTCTTAAGTAATTTATTATTTTATTTGTCGTACTGGAACTTAGCGGTTTTAGTAGTACGAATTTTGTGAACTGGTCTAAGATCACGAAAAATATACGTGTTACCCATTATGAATCGTGGGTAAGGTGCCATGAGATCAATTTAAACATGTTCTCAAGGCCTGGTGGCGAATAAGGTATCACCCAAGGGAGGCTTCGAGATACAATTAGAACTTTTGGTAGTTTTGCATATATCGCAAGTTTATACAAAATCTTATACCTGTTTTCGGATTCCTATGGCTATAGTAACAAATTAACAATGTTGTCGGGTTAACGTCTTCAAAATACCACCGTGGGCAGTTAGAGTCGCGCTATGGAACTGTTGGATGAGATGTTCTGTCATACTTTGTGGAATCCATAGTTTCCAGTTTGAGGGGTCGGTTAAGAAAGGATCCACATTCGTGCCGATTTTATACGGTTAAAATACGGTCAGACAATATCTTAAGCGAGGGGTATTTATCAGGACATTCCATAGGTTTTCCTTCGGAGCCTAATATATTCCACTTCGTTAAGCGAAACTGATGAGAGATCAACTGTCGTAGGTAAGTCTGATATGACTGAGTCACAAAACATCCTAGACAAGGAGTCGGACATACCATTTTCTGAACCACGCTTATGTTCGATATTAAAATCATAAGCCTGAAGCTTGAGACACCAGCGAGCAAGATTTCCATTTAGATCGTTCTATGCCATTAGCCATTTATGACTCGAATGGTCGTTTATTAGGGTGAAATGGTAACCTTCGATATAGGGACGAAATTTGCTTACGCTTAACACCGCGGCCAAGCATTCGAGTTTCGTAGTGCTTTAGTTGCCCTGGGCTTGATTAAGCTTCTTAGACATGATCGCAATCGGTGTTTCGTTGCCTTCTGAATTCTTTTGGAATAATACACTCCCGACTCCTGTTTGGAAGCGTCACACCTAATCCATAAGGGTTTCGAGTAATCCGGATTTACAAGTAACGGGGCCGTAGTCAACAAATATTCAAATTTTTCTAGAGAAATCTGAGCATCGCTAGTCCAAAGAAATCATATATGTATAAACGGCGATTGATTTTTTAAAACCAGAGAAGCGTAATGCACGTCTAAACAGGCTGACTAAAACGTCTTTTCGCTGATCACGAAACTCTAGTCCCAATTACAAAATGGCACCCCTTCATCCCTTATTAACTCCGTTTTATTGAATTTTATGAAATTTTGATCTCTTTCTCGTTTGTTAATTTAATAAGGCAAACAATCGTTTATTTTATTGTAAAATGTGCATAAAAATCGAGCGGTACCTGACGAGCAGCTGATTGTTATTTTATTTACAGGTACTACTATTAACTGCAACCTCTTATGCCACTTGATGACAGAACTTTATAGAACTATAAAGGTAACTTTTTCATTAAAAACACGATTTTTTAAAATATAAAATTATAAAAAACATAAACAATCAACCGAAGTGAAATTCTTCCCAAATAGCAAAAAATATGTATGTATAGTTAAAATAATAACTCGTTGAAAATTCTTATTCCTTCATTCTCGAGTAAAACAACAACAAAAAATGAATTTGTTGTTGTATTTACTCGGGAATGAAAGAATAGGAATTATCAGCGAGATATTATTTTGGCTAATGTCTTTCTACAAATTGCATTCATTCAGGCGATATAATTGTTGCATATAAATCCCAAAAAAGTTTAGCTTGACTGCGAGTTCGCTACAATATTCTGCGGAAAAATTTTCAGCAAGCAACCAATCAAAGTAGTCTATTTCGTAAACAAATTTTCCCTTCCGCATAAAGTATATTTAAATCGCATGCAATCCCGCAGGAAATTTGTCCGCAGAATATTGTCGCGAACTTGGACTGAAATCAGAAGTACTAAATATTGGATATTACGCTACAAGCTGTATACATCTAGTAACTCACGGGTACACGTTACAAGCGTCATGGAAAATTTTCATAAATCTCGCAAATCGTAGAGACAACTTCAGTTAATCCAACGCTATGCAACAATTGCTCGCGAATTTCATATAAGGATTACTTCTAAGGACCACAACTCGAGACAGCGTTATGGAAAAATTTCCAAAGTCTCACGAACTGTAGAGAAAATATCAGCGAATCCAATGCTATGGGATAAGTGCTCGCGAATCTCCCTTAGGATTGTTTCTAAAGACCATAACTCGCGATAGCGTTATGGAAAACTTAGGACAAATTTAGGAAAAACTTCACACTCGTATTTAAATGTGTCGCCATTAAGATGTCGGAATGTTCATCAAATTTATAGAATATAAATTTATAGCAACACAGATGTCTATAAGTAGTAGATTTATGTGACCTATTTCTGATTTTTATTTAGTCATACATATTTTATAAAAAAAGTTTGAAAATAAAAAATTAAAATTACTAATTTCAATATACAGTATTACACAGAATATATCTTCTGATTTGATTTGGAGCATTTGATACTTCAGATTGACGAAAATGAGCCTGTTGATCTTGTTTACCTATGAAAAGAATTACTACAACGCAACCGGAAGTCTCAACGCTTTAATTCGAGAGAAAAATCTTAATTATTCAGAATGGCAATCATTAAACTAAAAGGGGCTCTAAATAAACTAAAGGAAAGGTACGACCGGAAAAATCACATTATAAATTCCTTTATTCGCACCCATTCACACTTCGAATGCAGTGCAAATCAAGCGATTTATGGACACTTCAGACGAGGTAATCCGTAGCTTATATATACATTTTGATAAATAAGCTAGATGATAAATCAAAAGCACTGTGAGCAGAAACACCCGCCAATCTGGAAAATCCGGATTTCACTCAATTTCTGAAATTTCTATGATTTTTACGGGACGCAGAGAGTTCGTTAAGCGAAGCAACCGATGTCGATATTGCCCCGGTAGTACCGATGCGATTTTCAAATGCACATCACGCAGACGATGCCAGAAATGTGGCATGAAGAATGATCATTCACTACTTCACCAAAATTTTTACTCATTGAGATTGTGAAAACACCACAAGTTTCAACGTCGCTCCACGCTACAACAATGATTTAAAAACCATTAGTCGCAAAACAAGCTTCTGTCGCACGTACAGAGGATGTAAGAGAGTTTTACAAGTATGCTAAACCATACAGGATTCCATTAATCCATACAGGAGGATAGAATCAACATGTAATGGACAGTATAATCGTAAAACGTATATTTTCCTGGAAACGAATAAAATTTTTGACTTAATGTCTTCAATCTCAAAATAATCTCAACTTCTAATTTCTTAAAAGATTTTTAACCTTTTATTAGAAGTACAAATTGGACTCTTATTACAGCTAAATGCTATGATAGATAATCGGTATTTATGGGATCTCTGACTATCCCCGAAAAGCATTACTTTAGTCAAATTATGGGCTTCTAACCAAATGACTAACAGGGTTAGTTAGTTAATAGGTTCGCATGATTGTTGAGGCCAGCGTAAACAAATGAAAGATCATCAGTGAGTACCCTCAAAAATGCTGGTTGAAGATTCCATTTATATAAACCAGAAAGAGCAACGCTCAGTAGATTATTGTCGCGGACTAATTGTTCAAAGCCACCTGCGTATCATTCACGTTGACGATAACCGAAATCATACAGTTTTATTCGGAGAATTTTATGACCAACTCTTCAAATTATACTTGGTGCAAACTTTTAATTGAACACACTGTTTAAAAAATAAATTCGGTTTATTTAAAACCAGACACAATGTTTACAACGGCGCCTTCTTATTTTTTATTTATATTGAATTAAAACCGACAAAAATATTGTTTCAGTTAAACAGATGTTTCAATATACGTCAAATATTATTTAACCGATTGCTACAGGTGATATTTAATAACAAAAGACGTAATTGTATTTTTTTAGGATGGAACATAAGTTCATCATTCTAGCATGTGTACAATAATGCTATATCTCCCTGATGGTGAGCTCTATAAACATTTTAAGAGAAAAAGGGGCAGATTGTGAGACCCGACCTTTAAGATGCAGTGTAAATTTCATTCAAATCAAGTTGCTATAGTTCATTTGATTCAAATTGCACCATTTAATGATTCCATTCATCATATATTGGTGGTGTTTAAGGTGAAGATGCTTTATCGAATGCAACAGTATGTAAATGGGTCTATGGAAATTTCGATGTCAAAGATGCCCTCTGGTCGATTAATGACTGAAAAGGTCGATGAAATTGTACAAAATATGGAAGAAAACCGACAAATAAGCAGCCGTGACATTGCTAAGGAATTAAATATCGATCACAAAACAGTTTTAAACCATTTGCGTAAAGTTGGATACACATCAAAGAAGCTCGATATTTGGGTGCCGAATCCGGTAATAATCATTATAATATGTAGATAAAATACAAATTCATAATTGAATCTCTCAATGGACTATTCGGTATATAATCAACGCAATTAGCTTATGGACATGGTAGTTCAAATAAGATTGTAAAATTCCAGCAATACTGATTTAGTTTGTAAGACTAATCTGTTAAAAATTCACAAACCTTACTAATTAAATGAACCGCACTTAGAAACCGCACTCCAAAATGGGGTGAGGCTGGCGGTATGAAATGCCATGTTATTCCATCGTTTGCCAATAGTTGGGAAATTTCTTTAGATGATTTACGAAGTAGTGCAACCAATTTTCGATGAAGTTGGTTTTTACCGCCGACAAAATTAGATCCGTTGTCACGTGCATTGAATCTTTTACAGGCTGCGATGAACGCTTCGGTGGTTAGATCACTGGCTGGTTCGATGTGCATGGCTTTAGTTGTCATGCAAACAAAGATTGCTGAATAGCCCTTACGTGCTTTGTGTTCTCTTCCTTTTTTGAACGAATCAAAAGTGGTCCCGCATAATTGACCCCGGTTCTCAAAAATGGTGTTCCGAGCGTGATACTTGCTTCTGGTAAATCTCCCATGAGCTGCGTTCTAGAATTAGAGTGAAAACGATGACACCTTATACACTTTGATATAAAATGTAGTGTTAGATTTCGACCATGTATGATCCAGTATCTGGTGCGGAGATGAGCCAAAGTTAATTGTGTCCCTCCATGCATCGTTTGTTCATGTGATGTTTCTCATCGTAGGGTAGGTCCAGGTTGTTGTATTTTAAACTCGACCACCGACTCGTAAAACCTCGTCATGTAGGAATGGAGATAAAGATTTAATCTTAATTGTGTTTGCTATTCCTTTCTGATTTACAAGATCTGGAATTTCGTTTTTGAAATGTTGTCTCTGCGCTATTTTGATCAGAATTTGTGTGGCATGTCGTATTTATTCTGCCACGGGAGCTTCATGGTTGGTTACAATCTTTCGGCATTTGTCGATAAATCTCGCCACATACACCGTAACCCTTCTTATGGTATTAAAATTTGAGTACTTCCAAAATAATTGAACAAAAGGGTCGTGTGTTGTTACTGTCACGGCTCCTAATATAGGTTGCTTTAATTCCAATTGATCTGGTGTGTCTTCCACTATTATTGGCGCTAGCTGGATGGCTTCCTCACAAATTCTCTCAGGGCCATTCCACCATAAATTGTGATTGATTAATGGATTAGCCTCGATACCCCTGAATGCGCAATCTGCCGGGGTTTTCGGATGATTTGAAGTAAAACCACTAAGATGGAGCAGTTATCTTCTGAATACCCGAGATTCGATTTGCGACGAATGTTTTAAAATTATGGGGCTTATTTTTCACCCACCCCAGTACAATCATATCTTGTTGCACCTTGTTCATTAAGTTCGCCAGTAAACTTGCTCCGCATAACTCTAGCTTTGGCAATGTTAACTTGATTGATATTGGAGCTACTCGTGTTATTACTGTTAACGATGTTACCTTGTTTGAAGTTCTGTCGCACAAGTATATCACTGCTGCATAAGCTACTACGGAGGCATCACAGAATCCATGTAATTCTGCTGGGAGAGTTGACTTGAAATGGAATCACCTTGAAATCTTTATCTCCTCTAGTTTTTGAAGGATAATATTGCTGACATTTATTTCCTATATCTTCTTGCAGATTTTGATACCAGGTTAGACCGGAGATTCAAAGAGCTTGGCATTACGTTTTTGGCTTGTATCAAGGTTAGAGATAACCACACTAATGGATCAAATAATTTAGATGACTCAGACAGCAGTTTTCGTTTGGTGATTTTTCCAATGTTATTGTTGATGTTTACCTTAAACTCAAATGTATCAGTGTCTGGATTCCATATCAATCCTAAGGTCTTCACAGATTCGTCGTTAAAGATAATGGGCTCGAATGCTCTCTTCTATGAGTTGAGGATGATTAGAAGTCTTCGTTGGCGTACTTGATAAATATCTTGACGTTTGTTGTTTTATGGCTCGACGGACCAATGTAAAATTCCAACAATACTGATCTAGTTTGTAAGACTGAATCATTCTAGTTAGATTACCGCTGGTTTCTTTTGTCCTATTGTTCTTGTGTTCACCCATTTCGGTATTTTTATATTTGAAATTTCGCTTAGTTCATCCTTGTAGGTAATTTAGCCATTTGGTACGTATCTTTTTTGTTAATTGTTCATCCCAGTTTATTCCGGTTATCCATACTTCTTGTATCATAATTTTGACCATGATCGTTATTGGTGACAGCCATTCTACAGGCGCGAATAACTTTGATGAATCGGATAGCAGTGAGCGTTTTGTGAGCTGGTGTTAGTTAACTGCAGGTGAGCTAAGTTAAAAAAAACTGTTTGGGGATTGTATGAAATCCCCGAGTTTTAATGCAATGATTTAGTTTGATTTGAATGTTCCCGTCGGCTCGTTGCTCTTGGGGGATTTGACTTGCTATTTCGGGCGTGTTGGATGTCCATTTTCTTAACTGAAATCCACATGGGGCTGTAAGCTCTCTTAGTTCTTTGTAGCGCTGTTAGTGCTTCCTCGACACTGTCTGCCCCAGTTTTCTTTTTTGCTTTTTTTTTTTTTAGCGGTGGTGGGAAATCTTTCAAAGACCTCCCATATAAAACATATGGGAATGTGTCGAATTTCCATCGACTAAACCCCACCACCGGTACTCTATGCCGCTCGGCCCTATGGAACTACCGTCAGGTATTACTTCATAAGGCAGGCTCAGCTTACGCTGCTCCTATTCAGCTAAAGTTAGTTGTTCGCTCTCCTCGCGCTTCTGGCTCTCTCGAGGCGTCTCAGTTCAGTCGCAATTTGCACAACTGCTCCCAGCCATCTCCTGAATCCAACATATATTCTACTATATTATCCGGCGTTAGATGGGTACCAATGCTTTCCCTTTCCACTCTGAACGTGGGCACTCAAACAATTCATGTTCAGCGGTCTCCAGGATGCCCGCACACACTGGACAATCGGGTGAATCATCGCACTTGAACCTGTAAAGGTACGCTCTAAAGCAGCTATGTCCCGTAAGGAATTGCGTTAGGTAGTAATCTACTTCACTGTGGCATCTGTTCAACCAGGTTTCTACCACTAGAATTAGGCGAAAGGTCCACCGCCCTTTGGTTGAGTCACTCCATTCTCTCTGCCACTGGGACACTGTCTCACTCCGTGCTCTCTTGCGGTTATCTCCTCGCGTTCCTTGATCACGTCATTGGTACATGGTTTGCCTTTCCTTTGCCAAAAGGTGTACAGGGAGAATCCCCGCAAGGATACAAGCAGCGTCATCCGAAAACGTTCTGAAGGCATATATTGCTCACAACGCTGTCAATCTCTGTCCGGGCTCCTCTCATGCTCGGCATTATTCTAGCCAATGCAGCGCTGACTCTACTCGCCTTCTCACTGGCTGCAGCGATCTGCTCCTTTTACAAAAGTTTGGAGTCGATCACTACTCCCAGGTACCTAATACTTGGCTGTGAAAGTATTTCTTGTGCCCCAACCTCCAGAGTTATGTTTTCTATTACTATCCTATTATAGATGAGAACTGCCTCTGTTTTATGTTCAGCCAGCTGCCGGGCGTTAACCATTGCTGGACGAGTCGGACCGTTCTATTGCAAATTTCGGTGATCTCCTCTCTGAACTTCGCTGTGAACACTATTGCAATATCGTCCGCAAAACCAACCATTCTTGCTTCACTTGGAAGAGGGAGTCGAAGGACGCCATTGTACATCACGTTCAAAAGTGTGGAACCTAATACTGACCCTTGGGGGACTCCACCAGTTACTGAGTATGTGCTTCCACCCTCATCGGTATCGTACTTCAATACCCTTTGCGTGAAATAACTTACAACCATTCTCAGTAGGTATTTTGGCACCTCCATCCGAGCTAGTGCCCCCAGAATGCATCTCCAGTTAGCAGTGTTGAAGGCATTTTTCACGTCAAGTGTTACTATGGCACAATATTTTTTGCCACCTCGCAACCATCTATAACCAGATACTGCCTCTTGCGCCATGTCTACCACATACATAATCGCATCCAATGTGGAGCGAGCCTTGCGGAAACCATATTGGTGTCGCCTGCTCTAGCTCGCACAGATCAAGAAAATACGTGCGCTTGCTTATTTTTATGGCTCGCTTTAGATCCGACCTTGCTTCACAATACCGTTCCCACAGAGCCGGATTTTCGTGTTGCCTAACTCACTGATACTGCCTCCTTGCTCCGGGACATATTCTCCGCAGTTCTGCAATCTCTTCGTTCCACCAGTATACAGGTCTGCTGCGATTATTTATTATCCTTCTAGGCATTGCTGCATCACACGCTCCAGTAACATACCTCAGTTTTCAGCAGTTCCGGCCATTACCATCTGTTTCATCATAAGACCTTCTCATCGAACGCATTCGATCTCCAACCAGCAGGTTTCCTGCTGCGTGAGGCCCCAGTGAGCAGGTCACTACGTAGATGTCTGTCATAATAAGGTTAGCTGTTGTGGGATGCGCACTGGTTCCTTCCTGGGCTAGTTGTAATAAAGCCTTTATTGCTAGATGCAGGTGGTTCCATATGTTATCGAGTTTAATCTGTAAGATTTTATTGGCTGAGCAGGATTACTTCTCCATAATATCTGTTGGTAGTCTCGGTCCTTTTTATAATTCCATACTTGGCGATACATTTTTTTTATATTTAGGTTTTAGGTTTATCACATGCTTACAAACGCCAGCCTTATTCCCGCCTATGCCAGAAAAGTTCACATGAACTTTTTTCCTTTTAATGTTTACTAAGTTGACGGCGTTTGCAGAGATTAATGTTGCCTGTCAGATCCAGGCTAATCTATTAGTGTTCTCAGTATGGTGAATTTTCCATTTTCTGATTCTGCTTTAATTATTGCAGTTGGCAATAATACCGGGCCTTGCTGGTTGACCAGGAAGCTTCGTGCCGTTGTAATAAGTAGTTCCTTGTATGCCCTTAGTAGTTTAATGAGTTCTTTCCATGTAGAAGAGTATGGTGGGCTCCTTTACATACCATGCAGCGTGTAGTTGATGAGCAGGAATAGAGAGTGCCGTCATTATTGGAATGATTGTTTAAACAACAGACACAGATAGTTGCTCTGCTCACTAATTTTATCCTATTCAATGTTTTACATCTTCTTGAATACTTTGCACTCCTCCAACTTATGAGCAGACACTGACTGTTGATCGTTGCAGCATGTAGACGTCTTAGGGGCGGTATGTATTGTGTCCGAGCGTTGTTTACCTTAGTGGACACCATCGCCTCTAAAGATTGGAATTTCCTTTCCAAAAAACTAAACAATTCCTTTTGCTTTGATAACGCTGCTTCATATAGCCTACTAGAATCTGGATCTAGTTTTCCGCTTAAGATGAAAGCTACGAATGCATCAAATGGAGAGCTTATATTGAGACGGTTAATATTGTGGAGCATTTCCCTTGCTGTATCGTGCAAGCTTTCTCAAACTTGTCACCCGTTGTTTCTAGATGATTGATTAGTTGAGCTGCCCCTTTCTGTATGTACCATTTAAAATACGTCATTTTTACCGTATCTGATAGCTGGTTAAGTAAGTAAGTACTCTATTGAGGCCAGCTTCTGATAAATTGGTCGCATTAGAACGTCTGGCCTCTTGAGCAACCTTGTGTTATTATTGTCTTCCATTTCTGATGCTTGAGGTGGTCTGCTACTAATGTAAGACGGCGGTTGTTGGATTTGGTCGCTTTTGCTCCGTTATTTAATCGGAGCCGCATATCATCTCACAGCTGTTCGTTTTCTGGATTGAAATCAGTCATGTAAACATTGAATTTAAGTTTAGTATGAAATAAAATATGTTTAAACATTTTTTATGGTTAATGTACACTAACAAAAATTTTGTAAGCTGCTATTTATTCCTCAGAATCAGTCGATAGGTACATTATTTGGTGCATGCCCCCTTCGCATAATATTCGCGATGAATAATTGAAAAATTTCAATGAAAAGTTCCGTTTTTACTTTCTCGCGTCTTTTACCGCGTATTTTTGATTTATGATTAACTTTTCTAATTTTAATTAATTGTTGGTATTGCAACAAAACGATTATTGATAAATTGTATATAAAAACGCTTGGCGTAAATGTGTATAAATTGAGTTTATAACTTTACATCAACCAGTTTGTATACAGTGTCATGTATTCGTGATTGTGACATAGGAAAGGTACTATACTTATCTCTGTATATTATAGAATCTATAGAACCACAAAATAAACGATCACGAGACTAGATTCTTATTTAAATCTGAGAAACGATTAATTTGCAACCACAAGATAATCTCCGACGAAATAAACTTCAGTTTTATGAGTCATTTTAAAGTGCACGCGCTAAATTTTTTTTTTGAAATCCAAACAAGTTTTTCGAGCGTAATGATTGTATACAAGTAGAAGTACATACCAGCATAACATACTCAATTAATCTTGAGAGGTTATAAAAAAAATTGTGTCTGCGGAAAATACTTAAAACGATATAGTTATGTTGGAAATACGTATTTCCCAATAATTAAACAAAACCATCTTTTGGTATATCCCCTTTAACAAGTTTTTAACATGAAAACTGATTTCTTTTTTATTATATTACGTACATACATCGTCTCTTGACATCACATAACACAATTATAAATGATATTTGTAATTATTACAGTAAACTAGTAGTTAATGATATTATAGTTATCGTTATCGATTATATGATGGTAATTTTTCAATTTTATTTCCCCATCTTCCATTTTAATCGAGTTCTGTGATGTTTAATTTGATGTATCACAACGTCGAGTTTTAACAATTTTAACGATTAGCTGCTTTAAGTGAAAATGATAATATCAGATCATCATTAGTATTAATCTCCAATTTATGTACATATTTCGAGCAACAAATAAATATAGAACTGAATCGAGAGTGATTGGGCGGCAGGGAGCTAGAGACACTAGAGACAAGAGTGGCAGTGTTTTAGTTAAAAACTTTCAAGAAGCTTCAACCGAGAAAGTAAAGAGTTGAGGTTAATTTTTAAATTTTTAATAAAGCACATAAATTAATTGATAAGAATATCTAAATTTTTATTTTGAACTATTGTACAAAGATTCCGGTTTAGTAATAGAAAATAATGTCTTTTAACTGACCTACCAGCCCCCTTTCGACTTCGCGCGAAAAATCAATTGTTTCTGTTGCTGTATGACATGTGGCACCGTCCTGCTGTAATCATATTCTGATATCGAGATCCATTTACAGTAACAGCAATCCCAGTTCCAAGACAAACCTTTTCTGTGGATGCATCGGGTTTTCCATTATTTCTCGTGGATTTTTTTCAACTGTGGCCCCGTATTCTTGAAATTTACCGAAAAAAGTCGCCGGTGACGTATTTCACTAGAAAATTATCGGCGACTTTTTCGGGTGAATTTTAAGAATACGGGCCCAGATTCGAAAATTTTGTTTATCCACTCAGTTCAAAATTTGCCTCGTCGCTAAAGATTAATTTGTTGGAGAAAATTCGCCTTTTCAAGTTTTTTTGTATCGTTGGCGAATGTGTGTGTGTATTAGCGTGTATATTAGCGAATTGACAATGTAATCCAAAGTACGATGGCTTTAATTTTTGATTTTTTTTTTACTTTATTTTATTAATTCAATTCACACATTTTTTTTTAAATGTAATTCAATTGTGTGCTCAATATCCACGTGATCAGCACTCTTGTAGGCTGAATATTTAACAAAGCCTGCTTCGATTCATTTAAAGAATCGTAGTGCAGCATTATTTTAAAATTTAAGGTTTGACTTATAGCGCCATAAATTAAAATGTAGAGCGTTGCTAGACAGTCGAAAATCAAACGTATCCGTGTTTGCCACTGGTATATAAACCATGGCAAAATCAATATACGACACAGAATTAGTCTCAATATAAAATCTCGCATTTCTGAATTTTCAAGAGATCTTGAATTTTAGGTTCAATTCATTTTGACTCCAGTTCCTTTCCATCTTTCATTAACCCGTAAAAAACGTCGTGCGGTCCCGTGGGACCGCTCTACTTTTGAAAACAAAAATTATCCCCACTCCGCTTAATTTTTTTCCTGAAATTTTTAGTATATTCCTAATCGAAATGTTTAGTAAGGTTCTAATTGAATAACAAATAATGAATATAAAATTGCGGTCCGCTGGAACGCATTACTCTTTCCATGCAACTTTTTCCACAACGCACTTTACGAGTTAAATTGGCAGATCATTATTTTTTCAGACCAGATAAAGTCAATTTGCTTATTGGAGCAGAAGTTTATCACAACATCATAATAGGTGAAAAAGTTGAAATCTTGAAAGATTTCCCACCTTTCATATCGAATCCTAAGTAACAATTTTTAAAGCTGCGAGCAACAACGAGCTCTATTACAGTTCTAAAACTGGTAAAATGAGCCTAATGGCTCTACAAGATAATTTTTTCATATTCTTAGCTTTACGCAAAATGTATATGCCGCTCTAATTCATTGTTTCTTTATGGTTTTAGCTCCTTTTGCTTGTAGAGCATTTAGCTTTATTACTAAGCTGTATAACCACAATTAGAGCTAAACCATCTTCTCATATAGAGCCGGGCATGTCATCGAATAAAATGTTTCTAAGAGCCTAATTATTCCTGCTTAAGAGCGATATTAAAGCACATTTAGAGCTTATTGCTTATTTATAGTTTGCTGTAATATAGCTTAGCTTGACACTATTTTAGTGTTCTTTGGTAATAAACAAACTTGCAGTTTACTAATATGCAGCTGGCTTATATAACTTATACCCTTTTAGAGCATCTTTAAGAGCGCCAAGCTGTACTAAAAAATATTAAGAGAGAGAATGCTCTAAATTAGTATAACATAAAATCGTCCATTTTTGATTAAAAAAAAATTTCTAACTTGTCGGCCATTATTACAATATAGAGCCGCAAAATCCAGCGGTTTCTACAAAATTAGGTTAAAGCAACTAAACAAACTTTTAGGAAAACGTAAAATTAAACTTTTCATGAAAATATGACTTTTTTTGCTTTCAATAAATACTTCTTTAATTTTTAAATGTTACAGATTAGAGTGGCCAATTTATAATTTAGTAGGTATCGTAACTAGCTTTCACCATAAAAATAAAACTGCATAGATATTTCATTATTATTACAAACCACAAATAGTAAATAAATATTGATATTTATGTTCGAGTTTTATTCAGTCGAAACAATTTTAGAAAAATGTTATAATCAAATGTCTATATTCGGTATAATTCGTTTGCGTCGAAATTGAGAATTTGGTTTTGTTTCCGCTCATCAGATATCATTACCGTCGTGGTAAAGGTTACAATAAAGTTTAACGTTTAAGTTTTTTAGTGAAATACACGAAGAATTTTAATAGGTTTTGAATTTGATTTTTATTAAGTCGGGTTAGTTACACCATTTATAACTCAAGAACGGCTGGACCGATTCTTATGATCTTTGATTTGATGGATTTTTCTTCGCCCCGAATAGCAGAATAACTATTAAAACATCGGAAAAATTTACGAAAACAAAATTTATGAAGAAAATTCATTTTCTCATATATTATGTATGGAATGGCTTTTTTGATGATTTCTCGAGAACGGATTGACTGATTTCGATGAATTTTCTTTTTTTTTTGTTAATTTTTAGTTTTGACGAAAATAAAAACTAAATGGTTTGTTTACAGAAAAAAGACCAACCATATATGATATTATTTGTCTGTATTCATCTCTCTGCAGCTGTCCACGCTTGAGAAAGAAGATTTTATACTGGAATTTGTTGTTATTTTCATTTGTTTCTGGTTTAAGTATTTCAAGTCTCTTTTGCATACCATTTGATTTATCAGCATTTTTTCGAGTTTTCACCAATTTTCATTTAGTTTTCGACGGTTATTAATTACATTTGAATTCGATTCAATTATTTCTCTTCGAACGATTTTTTCTGAAATTCATCAGTGAAAAGTGATTTCAGTTAGTTCAGTTTGATGAATTACACATTGTAAAAGGTTATGTATAGTTTGTACCAAATAGATGACATCATATATACCGAGATTTCCGATCCCGAAACCGATCCAGCCCTGCATGATATTGTAGTCACGAACATGATTCACGGTCCGTATGGCGCCATCAACCCCCAATCACCGTAGCTGGTCGACGGCACATGTTCCAAGCGTTATCCACGAAATTTGACAGCGCAGACTATCACTGCAACTATGGTTATCCACTGTATCGGCGTCGATCACCCGATGATAACGATAGAACTATCACAAAGGAAGTGAAAGGAAACGATTCCGTGGTCGACAACCTTTTGATTGTTCCGTATCCGCCACTTCTTTTCAAAACATTCAAGATGCATTGCAACGTGAAGTATTGCAAATCAGTAAAGTCCATCAAATACATCTGCAAATATGTCACGAAAGGCAACGATATGGCAGTTTTTGACGTTCAAACTTCTAATACCAACGATGAAATCACGCACTATCAAGTTGGTCGATATGCGTGAGCTGCAATGAGGCAATTTGGCGTATATTCTCATTCCCCATTCATGAACATCATCCCACTGTTGTACATTTGGAATGCATCTGGAGAATGGTCAACGAGTTTATTTCAACGCATCGAATATTGGTCTACGTGATGAAACACTTCCAGCGACAACATTGACCAGCTTCTTTTCGATTTGCCAAAGTGATCCGTATCCACGAATGTTGCTCTACTCTGAGCTACCACGTTATCATACTTGGAACGCTTCAGCGAAAAAATTTAGAAGGAAGCAAGGCGATGCGGTTCCTGATCATCCGTATGGGCGTTCTACTGATGCACTTGGTCGCATTTACACAGTTCATCCGAAGAATGACGAATGCTTCTACTTGCGGTTGTTGCTGGTGAATGTTCGTGGGCCGACATCATTTGAATCATTTCGAAGTGTCAATTGTGTAGCGTGCCCAACATTTCCTGCTGCATGTCAACAGCTCAATTTGCTTGAAAACGATACTCATTGGGACAAGACAATCGCTGAAGCAATTGTTTCTGCATCTCCAAGTGAGATACGCACATTATTTTCTATCATTATTTCGATCTGCTTCCCATCGAATCCACGTGCACTGTGGAACCAGTACAAGGATGACATGTCAGAAGATATTATACATCGAATTCGTGTCAGTTCAGAAAATCCCGATCTCGAGGTGAGTGAGGAAGAGATACATAACCAGGCTTTGCATTTGATCGAACGCATGTGTTACCTCATGTGCGGCAGTTTGTTAGTCAAGTTAGGAATGCCAACGCCATATCGTGGAATGAACACCGCTTTCAATCGGGAATTGGAACGTGAACGTGAATAAGATCGAGATGCATTGAACCAATCAGTTCGAACGAATATATTACTGTTGAACCCCCAACAGAAGGAAGTCTACGAAACGTTAATGAAGGCAATTTGATGATGGAAATAGTGGCTTATTTTTCCGAGATCCAAAATTGATGTAGCAATTGCTTCTTCTGGGATAGCGGCAACGTTGCTAGAAGGATGCCAAACGGCTCATTCAGTGTTGAAATTGCCAATCGGTAATGGCCATGTTTCTGTCGGCAAATCGAACGGATTGATGTAGTTTCCGCTGAATTTTCGCAATTTCGTCTCAATAAAGGACGAGCTCATCAACAAAGTGTTCCCGAACATCACTGCTAACCACAAAAATCACAATTGGTTGAGTGAACGAATAATTCTTGCGACAAAGAACAAAGATGTGGATCACTTAAACTTCACAATTCAAAATCAAATCGTTGGTCCACTGCATCCGTTCAAATCTATCGACTGTGTAACAAACGAAGACGAAGCAACCAACTATACAACCAAATTTTTAAACTCACTGGATTTGCCTGGCTTGGCACTGCACAATTTACAACTGGAGGAACCAACCAAAAGTATGTAACGGAACACGTTTGGTGGTGGGAAAACTCATGGGCAATGTGATTCACGTGACGATACTCAAAGGAAAGTTCAAAGGTGAGGAAGTTCTCATTCCGAGAATTCCGATGATCCCATTCGATATGCCATTCGGATTTAAACCGATTTAATATCCGATTCGTCTTGCATTCGCCATGACGATCAACAAATCATAAGGCCAATCCTTGAGTGTTTGTGGCCTGAATCTAGAAAATGAATGTTTCTCTCACGGTCAATTGTACGTAGCACGTTCACGTGTCGGCAAATCATCCGCTTTGTTTTTTCTTGCACCTGATAACAAAAAGAAAAATGTCGTATATCACAAGGTGCTTCAATGAAGGCAATCGGCCCGAGTGCAACCCATCCAGCAAATAGTTTAACAGTATGTAGTGCAACAATGCTACGCAAAGCATTTCGATTTATTTCAATAAAGCAAATGCCTTACTGTAACGTGAATTACATTCATTGCAATGTAAATAAAATACATTTCATTTTAATTTTTTTTCAGTTACTGAACTTATAATTCATTTTGAGTATTCATTTTCTCTTAATAATAAACTGAATTTAATTCAGCTAATAAGTTAACACAACATTTATTAATTCTGAGGCGGTACGAAGTTCGCCGGGTCAGCTAGTATCAAATTAAAGGCATTCGTTAAATATTTAAAGAAAACATTTTTCATTTCAATTGAATAAATAAAATTTGTCTTGCTAGTGATAGAATTTTTAAATAAGATCAGAATGGTTACTACCTGTTGTGTGCCACAATGATCAAACAAATTTTTTTAAAATAGTGAAATAAAATTTCACCGATTTCCGAGCCAACCTAATTTAAAAAGGAAATGGATAATAATGCTAAGAATTGGCAAAAACCCATCAAAATGGTTTCAAGTGTGTAGCATGCATTTTGATGAAGAAGATTACATACAACACATTCAATTTAGGTAAATAACAAATGGGAATGCCAATTTTGAAAAAATGTAATTTTATTATGTTGTTAGGTAACTACAAAATTCTTAAGCCCGGATCTATTCCGTCAAAATATATTCCTCGGGAAAAATTTGAAAGCATCGCTGAACATAATGGAAAGAATAGAGAAGAATGATGCACTCAAAGAATTACAGATTTCCCAACAGTTGAGTTACAAGCGCCATTACAACCGCCATCGTCGCAGGTTAAATATGTTATATAATGACGCAAACGTTTGCAGTTTTTGGATCATTTATCCGATTTGCCAGTATCATGAAGGACCAGTTACACTATTTTACTAGGTTAGAATCAAAAAGGTTCCAATTATTATCAACCTTGATAGCCAAGGATAATAAAGAAATATGTCACCCGGAAATAGAGGTCAACCATCAGCTTTTATTAACGCTCTTCAAATATCGGCATGATAATGATTTTTTGTTTATGCAAAACATTTTCATGATTAACCGAAATGTTGTTGCGAACATTTTTAAAAATATGACTTACAAAATATATTTTGTACTGCAACAAATTAATTTTTGAAAAATATCAAATTCTGAGATCCTTATCGTGCCATAATTGCATGACAAATCCGAAAATCCCAATCACCATCAATTAACTTTTTCGTCATATAAAAATAAGACCTCTTTCAAGTCTTTAGTAGCCTTTAGTATTAGTATTTTTTCTATTAATTATTTATAATTAAAATTAAATTACGTAGTGGAGTATTTTTGTTTGTAAAGTAAAATGTGCCGAGCTACATCTCTTGATTTTATTAGTCTTAAGATCGGAGCCCAATAATGCCGGGTCATGCAATAAAAGGATTATGTAAAAAACAGGCCAGTAATGTAGGAGGCCCTTTATCAAGTGGAAATTTTACCCAAAATTGGAAATAAAATTTATCCGGAGCAAGTTCAACCTATTAAGAAAATCTTCATCGCGTGAATGATGTCTTCTAGCGATTTTGGGTTACTAAAAGAGATTCAGGTTGATGTTCCGGAATTGGCGTTGACCAATATTGCTGAACCAACTGGCTACCAACCAACAAGCCTATTTTCTAATCATTAAGTTATCCACCACTTTTGGTACACTTTATTATGAATGAGCTCATATGCTCAAAATAGGGTGTACCAAAAAATATGTAAATTAATAAAATAAATAAAACTACATTGTAAGTTTCACTTCTACAAAAACCAAAAGCATCCACCAGATGAAAAAATAAAATTCAAAAAAGAAACTAAATTAATTATAAAATTTCATTGCAAGCACAAATAATGGTTAAAGCTAATTTTTTTAGGAAAAGCAGGCATAAGCTAGGCAAATTAATTAATTAAACATATGCATAAAATAAACTAATTACTGGTTCAATTGGCTAAATAAATGAAATAAAATTAATAAAAGAAGAAAGGAATAAAGTAGCATATACATATACTCTGAGTAAAATAATAAGGAACAAAATATTCTTCGTAATACTTTTTTAATTTATGAATGTTCTGTTCCATCATACCTTTATTGTACTGGATATTGTCAATTAATATTCCTTGAGGGGTCCACACAACAAAATCTAACTTGTGGATTTTCGTAACGTGCATTTGCATCTGGCACTTTGTGTAATAGTGATAGTTGGGTTTTAACAGCATATCTTTGATGTATTTGGCATCAGTTGGTCTTCCGTTTCTACAGCTATAATGACATTTCATTTCAATAATTAAAGTTTTGTTTTCATTGATTCCGTCAGGCGTAGCTGCTAGAAAATGATTTATTTTTTCCCTCATGACTTTGGAATGTCTCATTTTTATTGTCTCATATTTCCTCATCTTCTTTCCTCGGACATGTGCAAGATGCTTTTATTTATTGCACGTTCGGTTTTGCTTAGATGTAGCCGAATATTATAATCTACAGATTTTTTTGTTTCGGCACTACATTTTATTTTAAAATAAATGTTATGCTCATTTCTTTAAAACGTAATGGATTTGCAGAAATGTGAATAAATAATTTTCTGCTCTTACAATATAGTTCAATAATATTTGGCGTCAACCATTCAACTTCGCCATTGCTAAGGGTCTCGAGTGTTTCGCTAGCCGGGCATCTGCTTCGACTCAGATTAAGACCTTGCCAAAGGTCTAGCATACAAAATATTTGATTAAATCTGGATTTATCACATTTATATTACAACCACCTTTTTAATAGCTCCGGTTTATTCCCCGATGTTTTAGCACCTAATAGTTTTAAATTCGTTTTCAAATTGTGAATGTTTGTCATTCTTTCGACCCTTAAATACTTGAATTTAATATCTGAAAATAAATTTTTTAATTAATATGAAGAAAATACTCATCCCAATTATACAACACGAAACAATTTTCATTATTTATAATTACAGCAATACCAAGTAAAAAAAAATTAAATGTATTCCTTCTTGTTTATACTAATCAGACTTATGACATTTGACAACCTTTACTGAGGGTACTGCATTTAAAAACAGTGGCGAATATCGTTACTATAAGCATGCCCCATTAGCTTCAAAAATCCAAAATTTTATAGAGCTGTGCGCTCTATTATAAACGTTAGAGTTGCTATTATTTAATTATGTTATAGAGCGTAGGTACGTTATAAAAACGATAAAAACTATACTTATCGAGCAAAAATATAGCTCTAAGAGCGCTACTTTTGCTTTTGCTTTAAATAAGCTTCATAAAAGTTCTAGAAGCGCTTCTAAAGCAAAAATTAGAGCTTGCGGCTCTATAAAGTAGCTCTAAAGGCGCTCTTAGAGTATATCTAGAGCAAAATTGTTACTTGGGCTGTTTCTGGATATGTTATATCTGGAAAGGTAAATAATTTATACAACAGTGATATTGAAACTTCGAACAATTTATATTCGTATTTTTGTGCCTTCGATGAGTTAAACCCCAAGATAAAAATTTTTGTCAACTGGAAGAGTTTAGTGCTGAACATAACTTTTCTATCGAGGAAAAATTATGTGAACACCATTACGTAGATAATGTATCCCGTAAGTCGTGTGGGCGATATGTCGTATTACATTATTCAACTCGGAGAGTCAAGTTATAATGCTTTCCGACAATATTACACATACATACCTCGAACAAAGATTAATTAAAAATTTAAATTTATATGAAGAATATAAAAAATTTATGATTGAATATATTGACTTCGGTCACATGAAAGTTATCGAAAATGTTGAACATAGTGATCAACAACATAATATATGTTATTATTTACCTCATCACGCCGTGGCGAAGGAAAATAGTAGCACAACCAAAATTAGGGTTGTTTTTAATGCCTCTTATAAAACCACGTCCGGCCTATCTTTAAACGAGCGGTACGATAGGGTTAACCATTCAGCAAAACCTGTTTTAGATTGTTTTCAGGTTTCGCAAATACCCTGTGGCGTTTAGCGGCGAATTGCATCTACAATGAATCCTGCTGACCTTATCGTATCTAGAGGTCTCATGCCAGATCAAATAAGCGGATGTCCATTGTGGTGGACTGGTCCAGATTTTTTATATAAACCCTCAAAAAATTGGCCTTATTCTCCAAACTCTAACGTATCTTCGGAAGATTTGGAATTTCGAAAGTCAAAAGTACTCTTAGTTTTTACAAATTCTGACTGGTATATATTTGAGAAATACTCAAATTATAAAAAATTACGTCGCATAGTCTCATCTTGTCTTTGTTTTAATAAAAATTGGCAATGCAGTGCCAAAGATTGAATAACCAACTGGTCAAATACGTACCATTGGCTGAATACAAAAACAAAATTCAGTATCTTCGGAAAAATAAAGTGGTATCAACAAAGAGCAAATTAAAATCGCTAAGTCCGTTCATTGATGAATGTCGTATTCTTCGTTTTGGCGATAGACTGAATAATGCTGATATTCCTTATGACATTCAATCGCAGAGGCGAGATTTCGTTCCTCCATCATGTTCCCAAGCGGTCACCCAAATTTGTACTAACCATAACCATATTAAATGTTGCTGAACATTGTTGTTGAAGTTGTTGCGTCTCTTCTCACTTGTCAAGTCGCCCCCATGTTCTTAAAATAACATACTAAACTTTGGTTTTGGCTAAATTAGATTTTGGTTTATCTTGTGAGGAAGGATCGATGGTTGTTTTTGTTTCGCAGAAAATGATTCTGCGTACCATTATGAGGAAAAATGGAAACCATTCATCTTGGCCCCTATTCTCTATTGGCTACATGTTATTTTATTTTTTGGTGATAGGCATATTGATTGTTAACGGTTTTTTGTTTATATAATTACTATGTATTTTTTTATTGTCTTATTATTATTTCAAATGAAAAATAAATAAAAATGTTTACTTTGTTACGAATATTCACTATAAGGTTTGGGCTGTTATTGGGACTTCTTAAACAATGTTTTATTTAATTTAAAAATCTTTACATATAATTTCTAATTTCAAGCTCATCACAAACCTTTTGATCCATCAAATTTAAATTTCGAAATATAATGCCATGGGCATTTAATAAAGAGGTCCTGCTCATATATGCAAGAATTAAAATTAACTTCAAGTCATAGATAATTAAAAAGAAAAAAAATACTTTAAGATCCTCTAAATAATAAAAACTGCTTGTAATTCCTGTATACTAAAATGAATCAATTAAAATTCTGTCAATGCAAACAGACAAAAATATCAATTTCCTAAATCAAATAATACGTGAAATTAGATTAGTTAGCGGTTACACTATAATTTCAATATCACCACCAAATTTAAACACTTTTTATGTATTTTAGTTAGATCTATAGAAATTGAAATTTTTATCGACATAAATTAGATTTAAAAATCATTATTTATTTGGCATGATTCATTGAGCAAGGTTTTAATATTCTATGTAGCTAATAGCTAAACATAGCTAAATTAAAAAAAAACATACCATTATGTTTATGTGTATGTTTATAGCAAGCACGCGAAGGAGATACGATAAAAATGTATCATTTGCATATGAAGGTCTTGAAATTATCTCAAGTGTAGAAATTAAATTTAATAGTGCGAGTTATTTAAAAGTTTATGGAATGAAATATTTACCTTGAACAATGTCAATTCTTATGGTTTTTGTGCAAAACCTTCGATTTTTATGATTCGCTACGAATTCAGAAAAATTGTATAATAAAAGAAATGCCGTTTTTATGTTTTTTTTATACAAAATCGTTATCATTAATTGAACATATTTTTTTAAATTTATTTTTGTAAGAAATTTTGATTGCAATCATTCCGGACCGTGCCACCATAGCTTGATGTTGAATAATTTTGAGGGGAGTATTCCTCTTGATGCGCAATCCGCTGGATTATCCTCGGATCGTACGTGATTCCAAAATTTTTTTGGAAATTTATCCAGAATCTCTAACGTACGATTTTCCACAAACGTTTTACATTTTACTGGTTTACTGGATAACCACATCAAGACGGCAATAAACTCGAGTCTGGGCAAAGATATCTGCTTGATAGGTACTACTTTAGTTTTCGATGCCATAATGTTTACAGTAACCTCGCCATTCTCAACATCCGCTCTACAATACACCATTGCACTGTACGCCTTCTTGCTTGCGTCCGAATACCCGTGAATTTCAACCAGATTACCTTGAAGAATGTATCGCTTAATCTGTATATTCTCCAAAAGTTTGCTTGCGATCTTCTCCGGTAATTCATCCCCCCAGCCCAGCTTCATCAACAAAATATTTTGGAATATTATTCTCATCAAAACAATAGATGGAGAAAGCCACCCAAGCGGATCGAAAACTCTCGAATATTCTGATATGATGCGGCGTTTTGTAACTTTGGAGGAATCATCAATATTTAGTTTGAATGAGAAAATATCATCAGCAGAATTCCATTTAAGCCCTAATATTTTTGTTTCGGTTGAACTATGAAAACTCGATATTTGAGCAGTATCTCTTCTCGCCGTAATGTGTGCTATATTTGAATTCCATTTTATGATCTTAAAATCCCAGACAACAATACTTCGGTGATCTCCTTTTTTTAGTTGCTGGACGTCTTCAATGGTATCTGCTCCGGAAATAAAATTGTCCTCATAAAAATCTTCTAAAATATGCTGTACCATGTTTGGATTCTCTTGCTGATTGTCGTAGCCTATTTGCTTGTTATGTCCTAATTGCCAAAAATGATGAACTGGCTAACCCAAAAGTGACGGTATTCAGCTTACAGTGTGTGAGATTGCTCGATGGCTCATTTCTCCATAATATTCGCTGAAAATGCGTGTCCTTTATTTTGGATATCGCCAATTAACACTACCTTGTAACTCCTGAACTTCATCAATATAGGCCATAACATAGGCTGAATAGTTGGTCCAACCAATATTGTTTAATTTAGGGAAATTTCTGATGAAGAGAGTCAGAAATAGATGATTCCATTTAAAAAAATCAACTTGACCTTGAAATGGCCTTCAAAATTGACCTGAACTTCAAATTCAAGCTAATCATTCGATTTCCTCGTAGATATTGTGCAAGCTTTCGTTGTTTCAACTGTCTTTGCTATCCTTTTGGTTTTCTTTGTGTACTTCCTCTTGATGTTAAAACTGCCTTATATGAGGCACCAAAACATACGAAACACCACTTTTTTTGCATGTTCATTGCGTTTACATAACATTAAAATAAATTATTTAAAATTATACACAAATAACAAAAATGTGTTTTTACAATTAGCTATGTTCGAAATTATAGTTAAACAAGTTGCAATAACAAAAAGGAACAGTTTTAATTTTTTTACTTCCAATACGTCAAAATAAATTTTTCTCTCTTCTACTTTCAAAACACGTCCGATCACAGCAAATTTTTTTACACGACTGAAAATTATCTTTGGTTTATGAGTAAATCGCTTTGTAACAACCTGACCCATGTAATAATCTGCCTCGGTCTAGGCGAACCTCACATTTCTAGAGGGTATCCTGTAAGACTTTGGCAATTTTTTAGGGGATACCCTAATACTGAACCTCCTATTTTTAAAAAAACCCTTGTTTAAGACTGAGCTCCGAGAATACCAGTCAAAATTATTTCAGTGAGAAATCGATAGACATTTCAGTCATCAAACTTCAGTTCAAAAAGAAAAGGTTTTGTGGTTTTCTGACCACCTGTTAGACTAAAATGATTTTCGAGTATTTGGGCCCAGCAACATTTTTGAAAGATATGAAATTGGTGGATGTTTTTTTTTACTGAAAAGCCTTCGTATAGCTGCGCTTTGGCTCTGAAGCTCCGGTCTAAAACAGTTTCCATATTTTTACTAGTTTCGTTGACGAGCATTTATCTCTTTCAATTAGGTATTGTGACCCTTTTCCAAGTGGGAATTATAACCATTTTCAGGAATTTAAATTAGGGATAATATCTTTGGGGTAACATGGAGGTTGCGGTAACGTGGCTTATCAGCCACGCGCAAAAATTTTGTGGGTGTACCAATGCTTTTCAGTAAACAATTCAAATTTGCCAAAAAATGTTAGTTAAATAATTTTTTAAATACATTTTGTGACTAAAACTCCTTCATAAAAGAAATTTCAGTCCAATAAAAAAGGTTTTTCAGAAAAACATTTGACTGAAATGTATTTCCGCATTTGGATTAAATAACCTTTTTGAAAAGTATTTCAGTCACAAATTTTTGGACTGAAAAATCTTTTGGTAGATTTGCTTTTTTTCGCTGAAACACATTTATAAACCTGCACATTTTTTGCTCAAGGTGGATAATTGATACTTAGAAAGTGGCCACAATACCAAATAGCAAAAAGACAAATACCATTAATCGAAAAAATGTCTGACAGACTCAGATATAGTACGAACCATAGCATTCATTTCACTTTTTACAACAATTTTACGTGGTATTCCATTTTAGAAAGACAAGTTTTTCTGTATTAAAATCAATAAGATTCTTTCGGGTTTTTATACACAAAATAATAATCGCATTCACAACATTTTTCGACTTGTTAAGATGTTTTTTGATTTAGTGAATATAATTCGCTAAGTCAGTACGTTCTTGCTTCATGCTTAATGTATGAAGTTAGAATTGTATTTTTGTAGTTTGGTCGTAGGTGCCTGATCAGTAGACCGAACTTTTGTTCGTGCGAACTTTTCAGAAACCAAACTACCACATAAAAAACTAAAGGAGGGTTTTCATTTTTTTGGGTCGATACACTTTGTATCACTCTTGGGTTAAAGTAAAGCGAGGGATTTTGATATTTCTACTTTTTTGGTAGATATATATGTGGAAATTATAATGACAAAATTGATATAATTTCAAGGATTATTATTCCGCAAAAAAACAAAAAAGACATAAAAACCAAAACAAAAACCCGGATTGTATGTGCACACGCAAGGGTTACTTTTTTCATTTTCCACTCGACCCTCCTGCATAATCATCCATACCGGATGATCGAAAGTCTTCAGAATCAACACCATTTTCCTCGTCGTAGTTTCCATGGTAGTAAAGTTTCATAATTTCAGCTGATGTTGACTTTTTATATGTGCCTTTTGTCTTTCCAACTTTTTCTACCTCATATCGATCATGCTGGTTCATTTTCATCACCTTATACGGACCCAAAAACATTAGATGTAGTTTAAGTCCGCCAACAAATTGGGTTTGTCGAATCACAATCCATTCTCCAATATTATAAACGGATGCTGGTCGTCTCTCCCGATTGTAATTTTTACGATTCTCATCCTGCACTTTGAGAATCTTCTCACGTCCAGTTTGTCGTATTCGTCGTCGATTTTCATCAAATAAATTAGCTGCTTCCCTTTCAATTACTTCTCGCAAATCGAGGTCTTCCGGGCATCTCATTTTCATGCCAAAAAGTATCTCGAACCGCGTCGTGCTAATGCTCCTGTGGTAGGTATGATTTACAAATCGCTGATGTTTATCGATATGTTTGTACCACAGTTCAGGCTTTTCAAGCGATAATTTAGCCAAAGCTGGTATTATTATCCGATTGATGCGTTGAATGCCTTCAATATGGCAACACTCTTGCAATTCGGTCACTGTAAACGAGGTACCCTTATCCGATATAATGTATTTCGGATTACCAAAAGTTGATTTTTGCAAGTTTAATTTTTGAATAACTTCGCTACTCGTTAGGGTTTTGCATGGATATAACCAAACGAACTTCGAAAATCCATCAACAACACAGAAACCATTCTTGTAGCTTTTCGGTGTTGACACTAAATTAACAAAGGGGGCAATCTCCTTTTGGTATACAATTTAAC
Organism: Tipula helvola; assembly: GCA_963556165.1. Lineage (NCBI taxonomy): Eukaryota > Metazoa > Arthropoda > Insecta > Diptera > Tipulidae > Tipula > Tipula helvola. The sequence continues at coordinate 133,284,491 of OY744483.1, forward strand.
AGACCGTTATGTTTGCCCATTTTGTGTTCGGTCAGAATGCAAGGAATGCAATTTTTCATACACATCTGAATATTTTTTTGCAATTTTGGGATGTAAAACTGCCGCTCGATCAACTCCTTCGTCTTTCTGACAGCAAAATGGCCTTGTTCGTGGTAATGTTTGATTACTTCATTTTGCATCTTTCTTGGGACAACCAGCTTCATTGAACCTTCAACATTTGTAAGAAGAACTCCATTAGACATGATATAATTTTTATACCAACCTGTTTCAATTTCAAGAAGCTTTTGAATCAAAATTAATTCCTCGTCGCTGTTTTGGGCCGCTTTATTTCGATTAATGACGTCATCTTCAATTGTCATCACAACTGGACCTTGGCTTAAAGCGTCCGCATGCTTCGTGCGACTACCAGGGCGATGTTCTAATTTGTAATCAAATTCAGTTAGTTTTAGCGCCCCAGTGTGCAGCTCCGTCTCTGCACACATAGAATAGATTTTTAAGACTGGCTTGCTGATCAATTTTTTCTTTCCCAGGAATCGTTGAATCTGTTTTGTATTGCGTGGTTCAAGGAATTTTGAGATAGCTAACTTTATACATCCTGATGACTTAATTATTCCATTTTCAATTTCATACCCAAGGTACTCAATTGATTTGCTCAAAAACTGGCACTTGGACCACTTTATTTGCAGGCTATTCTTCTCAGCAGTTTTAAGCACCTCTTTCAATCTTTCCAAGGCTTCTCTCTTGGAACTTCCTGGAACGATTAAATCATCTAAATATATATACACTATCTTTTTGGCACATAACGGATTGAAAATTTCATTAATGAATCGCTGGAAAACAGCTAGTGAATTGCAAAGGCCGAAAGTTGCTCGCAGAAACTCAAATAAGCCAAATGGGGTTACAAACGTGGTATATTTTATGGAGTCGTCTTCTACAGGAACATGGAAAACTCCATTTTTCAGGTCGAGGGTACAAAAATACTTTGCTCCTTGCAGCTGGTCTATTTGGTCATCAATAAGGGGAAGTGGATACCGATCTTTAACAACCACATCATTTAACTTCCTATAGTCGACACACAACCTTTTGGATCCATCTTTCTTATTTGCTAAAAAACAACCGGCCTCGCAAAACAAAATTTTCTTGGATGAACAATTCCTTCTTCGATCCACTCATCAACTTGTTCTCTTACGAGTTTTGTTTCTAAGTGCGATAATCGTCTAGGCTTCTGCACTATTGGCTTCTCGTCAGTCAAAACAATTTTCGTTTTAGTTTCGACGCTAGTTACCGACTTTCTCGGATTGTAATCAACAATCAAGCTTCTGACCTCATCTCTGTAGGCTTCCTCGTCAATGTGATTAAGGGTTACGGGTACGTCACCACGGCTAGCAGCTAACACACAATTCGCAGGCACAAATTTCTTCATCAAAATATAATCAGGCGTAATAGTCGTGATTGTTTGGTCTATTAACTCTTTGCCTAATAGAGTATCACACGGCAGAATACCGTCTAGCACTATGTGAAAATTCGTAGTATAATTGTCGTCTTCTATAGTAATTTGCGTTTGAAATTGACCCACCGATGATAATCCTTTAGATCCGACTGCGTTGAAAAGGATAGCTTGACCACTGAAGTTAGGTGATACAAGCGAATTATATCGGCTTTGTGACATAAAGTTCAAGTCACTTCCGCTATCAACCATAGCGAACATTATATTATCACCAATTTTTATTTGGTTCCCATTTTTTTGCAATACGGTATTCTTTCCTGTGCAGGTTACGCATGCACTCGACTTGTTCATATCAACTTTATTACATATCTTAGAATTATGCCCAAAATTCTTACAAATGTAGAACTTTTCGCCTTTTGATTTATCAGGACGACGGTGATATATGGCCAAACTCTAAACAATTAAAACATTGTAATCGACGATTTATTCGCGCACTAGACGGCATTGTTTTATTATCACTGTCTTATTATTGCTGACATGGGTTTTGTTGGTGGTCGTTTTATTTTTAATCGCCTCGTATATTTGAAGTTTCACCTTAAATTCATCCATCGTGGATGAACAGCCATATAAACCGGATTTGTTCGGGTCATAATCCCGTATTCCATCAATACAATATTGTATCATATGATAGCGGCTTCCTCGATATTTGCGGCGCTTGCAATTTCCGTTAACGCAATTAAATACTATTTAAATGACTCGTCGATCTTGTTTTTACGTTCCAACATTTTGCGTTGAACTACAGCATTGTTTTCTGTTTTTAGAAATTCTTTCCGTAGAAAATTTGCTAGATTCCCATGATTTTAAACCGGAAGCCATCCGAAGACTTTCTTTTGCAGTGCCTTTCAACAATCTACGCGCGAAAATATTTTTGTGTACATCACTCCATCCAGCACATAAACTCGCATCCTCGAATTCAGCAATCCATTTTTCGATTGGTTAATTGTCATGACCAGTGAATGCATTTAACGATTCTTCGATGTCTTTAAAGCTAAACGTCACAGTACTGTTACATGGTGAAACAGTTGTGGGTGTCGTTAAAGGTGTTGCATCCGGTGTCACTGTAGGTTGCGATATATAAACTCGCTTGCTTGACTCTAATTCTGCTTTCAACAAATTGATATCCTGCTCCTTTAACTCTAATTCACGCGAATTCATTTGTAAATTTTCTGCAGATGATATGGAGTTTCTTTTGTCCTTACGTCCACCCATTATAAGCACATAGGTTCTGTGTTTTAACGCTACAGCTTGCTGCTGTCGTATTTAACGCCCTTGGTTTGTATAAACACTGTCGCAAATAATCCTTATATTCCTGTTGATTCCAGCAATTTTAACCACATAAGGCCACTTTATAAAGGCTAGCAATAAACCGGCACACAAAAAATTAATATTTGAGATACAAAAAAATAATAAAACGGCACAAATTAATGAGCAACAAACAAAAATTTCTTGGCATCATAATAATAATTTGGCAACATTTATAATTTTTTGGCACTATTGGAAGGGTACACAAAAATTATTTTTTGGCATCGAAATAAACATTTTGGGCGACAAAAATAATTAACTGACAACAAAGTTATAAATAAATAAATTAAAAATTAAAAAATTGAAATTAGTTTTAAAATATTCTGGAAAATGGAGATCCCTAATTTAACTTAGAATTGTAGAGGCTAACGGCTTCGGTAACTTTCACGGGCACGCGGGAGGTCGCTTCGCTCCCCCCCGCTTAGCCCTCCGAGGGGCCTTAGATTTAAACTTCGAGGGACGTAGGAGCCAGGATAGGCAAACATGTCGCACTGCGTGCCGCACGTAGGAGCGGATTATATAGAATCTATTAATGACACTGCAATATTTTATATCGATCCCCCATCAAATATTAAATAATTTGTATCGATTAAATTTAATTTTTTGTCTCGATTTTTTTTTACTCTAAAAATTATTTTTTTCTGTTCCAAAATATTATATTTGTTGCCAATTTATTAATTTTGATGTCAATGTTTGTCGCCACAGTATTTAATAATGTCCTTCAAAAATATTTGTTTGTTTTTCATATGTGGTGCCAAAATATTATTTGTGATGCCAATTTATTATTTTTGATGCTAATGTTTGTCGCCAAAATTTTTTTCTTGTATGCCTGTTTAAATTGTCCCCTTTATAAATTGACACACTTTTATCTTTAAGCAATACGTTACACAATGCCCGCTAGCATAGTATTCGTCACGTGATTGCAAGGCCGAATTGAAACCACACCAGATTTCAATAAGCGTCTTCTTTACCGTTCACCGTTTGGCGTCTATAACAGGACGAATTTGACCCTCAAAAACGAAAATTTGTCAAAACACATACTGTATCAGTTTAGAATTAATTTTATATTGATCAATCATGCACTAATCTAATCGATCAACGTCTTCGATCGCGCTTCACGGCTTCGTGACACAAATATTAATTCCGCAATTCTACATTTCACTTCGTTCAATGGTAGGTATGGGGTGGGTGTGTGAATATGTAGAGCAGCGCCGGGGCTGGCGTGATATCTCTACTTATCGTATATCCCCAATGTTTTTATTTTAGCGCTCCGCGTCTCCGAACGAAATTATGGGTCGATGTGATGGCGGACAGAAATAAAATGCGTGGAAATAATTTTATGTTTTCAACTTTTATTTAATTCACTTGATATGCTATTCACTACATTAGTTGAATTTATTTATAATGTAAGTATTCCACTGGGATGTTTTTTATTGCCACCAAATTTATATAAAAACTACTTTTAAATTGCTTGTACAAAATTACAAATTATTTTTTTTACTTTACGTTTTTATTACGACTTGACGATCATGACGCTGGCTAAAAACTGTACTGGAGTGGGATTTTGCACAAAAGGCGAGAAGCGAGTTTGTTTCTCTTTTACTTACACTGAATATGAACACTATTTCGCTTAGTAGAAATATATTTTATTCATGCGATCTCACCTAGCTAGAATAAAATAATATTCTATTTCAACTTTCATTCGTCTGTGTCTCTCACCAACGAAGGTACATGGTCGAAGCGGAGTAAAGGAGAAAGCTCTTATAAATAATATGATTGACGGAGATCGCAATAGAAAAAGCGACATCGACCGAATGAAATGGAGCTAAAACTTGTTCTTTTAAAAAAAGACATAAACTCGCTTGTCGCCTTTTGTGCAAAATCCCACTCCTGTAGTATATGTGCATGATAAACCAATTAAAGTAGGTATGATCAAGCGCATGTATTGCTATCTCTTTCACTAAAAAAATTCTTTCATTCGGTGCTTTTTTCTTGCTATACTTTTTTTTATAATCACTAGTTCATAGCAAACAAAAACAAATCGAATTGTTTTGCGGTGATAGTTTTTGTGAAAACAACGAAGCCTTGTGATTTTATCGCACCGAATGACGAGATGCGCAAGAATAGACGAATTTGAAACAGCTGTCAATCATACCTATTAAATTAGTTTATCATGGTATATGTGTATTGAAAAAAACGTTTTTTTCCTTTGTTACTTTGTGGAAAATTTTTCGAGTGGCGATTGCTATAAGTTATTCCAAAATGACACGAGAGCCGTGCACCGGTTTTAGTTTACGTGAATTTTTAGAGCTGTGAACCGGTTTTAATTTCATTTCTCGTGCATTCTATGTTTTGTGTTTATTTATGCCGCCACATAGGTATCTGATATACCCAAGGACTCGATCGCGATCTCGTATATAAATCAGAATGATTGTCGCCGTCGAGATACAATCTCAAAGTCCCGTATTGTGTAATCTTCAGTATATTAACTTTGAATACAAAACGAGGGCTTTTCTCAAATCCAAAATGAAGTCCAAATGTCCAATAAATTTGTAGCGATATTCTCCGTGTCCAGGTACAAGCAGGTAAAATCAAAATATAAAGCGGTGTCTCTCGTTTCCAAAGTATGATGCGGGTTCGATAAATATAAGTGGCGGTATTTTAGAATTTCCAGGTTTAAGCTCGGGTAAATATAAATATATAAAACAATTCACAGACTTATTACAATTTATTTTATTAACTATTTTTATTTTAGCTAATGCTTCTTTACTCTAGGAAGTTTTCGTGAAATCTAATTTTATTTTCTATCTTAAAATCTTAAATTGACTGTAAAGTGACATCTATCAATCAATATTCAAATATTGCTGCACTGCACTGTATTTAATTATTTTTAGTACATATTCATAGTGCAGCAATGTATAGATCATGTTTAGCACTTGTACTAAGCATCAACTTCGCCATCATTTACGCTAGGTGCGCTAGTGTAAATTACCTCATTTGTTATGGAAAAGATAATTCACACTAGCGACAATTGCGGTAATAAAATGAACAAATATCACGATCTATAGATTGTGTTTTAGTACAACTGCTTCGCATACATTTTCGCAAGAGGCACTAGTCCGTGTACAAAATTGTTTGTTTACATTTTTTTTATATGGAGTTTCGGTAAAAACATGTCCAATTAAATCGCAAAATTCTTAATTAAAATTATCTTGAAGAGACGTTGATGGCTATAATAAAACTTTGAAATAATATTTAACATATTTTATTTAAATTTATGCGAGTGAATTTTTTCCTAACTTTTCCTAAAAAATTACAATAACAATGTTATGCATTAGTAGTGGTGAAAAAAGAAGTCATTTAGGCGAAACTCGATTTAAAATATTTAAAAAAAAAACCAAAAGCGATAACTACACATTTTATTAACAACTTGATTCCTCATAAAACATAAAAATTGCGCAGTAATTAAAATTATATAAAATTAGAAAATATTGGCTAACATAAATAAAATAATGTAAACATATTGCAGAGCAGCGTCCCAAATTAATACTAACTACTTTCTAAGCGTTTAGCATCAACTTCACTGGTATGGCTCGAATTCTAAGATCAATAGGAACATTTGTGCAAGATTTCAGAAATATCTAATGGGTCTCACAGGGTGTCCATGGCGATTGAAAATTATAAAAAATTTAGTTGGGCCATAGAAGCATTCCTAAGCAATACTAACTACTTTCTAAGCGTTTAGCATCAGCTTCAGTGGTATGGCTCGAATTCTAAGATCAATAGGAACATTTGTGCAAGATTTCAGAAATATCTAATGGGTCTCACAGGGTGTCCATGGCGATTGAAAATTATAAAAAATTTAGTTGGGCCATAGAAGCATTCCTAAGCAATACTAACTACTTTCTAAGCGTTTAGCATCAGCTTCAGTGGTATGGCTCGAATTCTAAGATCAATAGGAACATTTGTGCAAGATTTCAGAAATATCTAATGGGTCTCACAGGGTGTCCATGGCGATTGAAAATTATAAAAAATTTAGTTGGGCCATAGAAGCATTCCTAAGCAATACTAACTACTTTCTAAGCGTTTAGCATCAGCTTCAGTGGTATGGCTCGAATTCTAAGATCAATAGGAACATTTGTGCAAGATTTCAGAAATATCTAATGGGTCTCACAGGGTGTCCATGGCGATTGAAAATTATAAAAAATTTAGTTGGGCCATAGAAGCATTCCTAAGCAATACTAACTACTTTCTAAGCGTTTAGCATCAACTTCACTGGTATGGCTCGAATTCTAAGATCAATAGGAACATTTGTGCAAGATTTCAGAAATATCTAATGGGTCTCACAGGGTGTCCATGGCGATTGAAAATTATAAAAAATTTAGTTGGGCCATAGAAGCATTCCTAAGCAATACTAACTACTTTCTAAGCGTTTAGCATCAGCTTCAGTGGTATGGCTCGAATTCTAAGATCAATAGGAACATTTGTGCAAGATTTCAGAAATATCTAATGGGTCTCACAGGGTGTCCATGGCGATTGAAAATTATAAAAAATTTAGTTGGGCCATAGAAGCATTCCTAAGCAATACTAACTACTTTCTAAGCGTTTAGCATCAGCTTCAGTGGTATGGCTCGAATTCTAAGATCAATAGGAACATTTGTGCAAGATTTCAGAAATATCTAATGGGTCTCACAGGGTGTCCATGGCGATTGAAAATTATAAAAAATTTAGTTGGGCCATAGAAGCATTCCTAAGCAATACTAACTACTTTCTAAGCGTTTAGCATCAGCTTCAGTGGTATGGCTCGAATTCTAAGATCAATAGGAACATTTGTGCAAGATTTCAGAAATATCTAATGGGTCTCACAGGGTGTCCATGGCGATTGAAAATTATAAAAAATTTAGTTGGGCCATAGAAGCATTCCTAAGCAATACTAACTACTTTCTAAGCGTTTAGCATCAGCTTCAGTGGTATGGCTCGAATTCTAAGATCAATAGGAACATTTGTGCAAGATTTCAGAAATATCTAATGGGTCTCACAGGGTGTCCATGGCGATTGAAAATTATAAAAAATTTAGTTGGGCCATAGAAGCATTCCTAAGCAATACTAACTACTTTCTAAGCGTTTAGCATCAGCTTCAGTGGTATGGCTCGAATTCTAAGATCAATAGGAACATTTGTGCAAGATTTCAGAAATATCTAATGGGTCTCACAGGGTGTCCATGGCGATTGAAAATTATAAAAAATTTAGTTGGGCCATAGAAGCATTCCTAAGCAATACTAACTACTTTCTAAGCGTTTAGCATCAGCTTCAGTGGTATGGCTCGAATTCTAAGATCAATAGGAACATTTGTGCAAGATTTCAGAAATATCTAATGGGTCTCACAGGGTGTCCATGGCGATTGAAAATTATAAAAAATTTAGTTGGGCCATAGAAGCATTCCTAAGCAATACTAACTACTTTCTAAGCGTTTAGCATCAACTTCAGTGGTATGGCTCGAATTCTAAGATCAATAGGAACATTTGTGCAAGATTTCAGAAATATCTAATGGGTCTCACAGGGTGTCCATGGCGATTGAAAATTATAAAAAATTTAGTTGGGCCATAGAAGCATTCCTAAGCAATACTAACTACTTTCTAAGCGTTTAGCATCAGCTTCAGTGGTATGGCTCGAATTCTAAGATCAATAGGAACATTTGTGCAAGATTTCAGAAATATCTAATGGGTCTCACAGGGTGTCCATGGCGATTGAAAATTATAAAAAATTTAGTTGGGCCATAGAAGCATTCCTAAGCAATACTAACTACTTTCTAAGCGTTTAGCATCAGCTTCAGTGGTATGGCTCGAATTCTAAGATCAATAGGAACATTTGTGCAAGATTTCAGAAATATCTAATGGGTCTCACAGGGTGTCCATGGCGATTGAAAATTATAAAAAATTTAGTTGGGCCATAGAAGCATTCCTAAGCAATACTAACTACTTTCTAAGCGTTTAGCATCAGCTTCAGTGGTATGGCTCGAATTCTAAGATCAATAGGAACATTTGTGCAAGATTTCAGAAATATCTAATGGGTCTCACAGGGTGTCCATGGCGATTGAAAATTATAAAAAATTTAGTTGGGCCATAGAAGCATTCCTAAGCAATACTAACTACTTTCTAAGCGTTTAGCATCAGCTTCAGTGGTATGGCTCGAATTCTAAGATCAATAGGAACATTTGTGCAAGATTTCAGAAATATCTAATGGGTCTCACAGGGTGTCCATGGCGATTGAAAATTATAAAAAATTTAGTTGGGCCATAGAAGCATTCCTAAGCAATACTAACTACTTTCTAAGCGTTTAGCATCAACTTCACTGGTATGGCTCGAATTCTAAGATCAATAGGAACATTTGTGCAAGATTTCAGAAATATCTAATGGGTCTCACAGGGTGTCCATGGCGATTGAAAATTATAAAAAATTTAGTTGGGCCATAGAAGCATTCCTAAGCAATACTAACTACTTTCTAAGCGTTTAGCATCAGCTTCAGTGGTATGGCTCGAATTCTAAGATCAATAGGAACATTTGTGCAAGATTTCAGAAATATCTAATGGGTCTCACAGGGTGTCCATGGCGATTGAAAATTATAAAAAATTTAGTTGGGCCATAGAAGCATTCCTAAGCAATACTAACTACTTTCTAAGCGTTTAGCATCAGCTTCAGTGGTATGGCTCGAATTCTAAGATCAATAGGAACATTTGTGCAAGATTTCAGAAATATCTAATGGGTCTCACAGGGTGTCCATGGCGATTGAAAATTATAAAAAATTTAGTTGGGCCATAGAAGCATTCCTAAGCAATACTAACTACTTTCTAAGCGTTTAGCATCAACTTCACTGGTATGGCTCGAATTCTAAGATCAATAGGAACATTTGTGCAAGATTTCAGAAATATCTAATGGGTCTCACAGGGTGTCCATGGCGATTGAAAATTATAAAAAATTTAGTTGGGCCATAGAAGCATTCCTAAGCAATACTAACTACTTTCTAAGCGTTTAGCATCAGCTTCAGTGGTATGGCTCGAATTCTAAGATCAATAGGAACATTTGTGCAAGATTTCAGAAATATCTAATGGGTCTCACAGGGTGTCCATGGCGATTGAAAATTATAAAAAATTTAGTTGGGCCATAGAAGCATTCCTAAGCAATACTAACTACTTTCTAAGCGTTTAGCATCAGCTTCAGTGGTATGGCTCGAATTCTAAGATCAATAGGAACATTTGTGCAAGATTTCAGAAATATCTAATGGGTCTCACAGGGTGTCCATGGCGATCGAAAATTATAAAAAATTTAGTTGGGCCATAGAAGCATTCCTAAGCAATACTAACTACTTTCTAAGCGTTTAGCATCAGCTTCAGTGGTATGGCTCGAATTCTAAGATCAATAGGAACATTTGTGCAAGATTTCAGAAATATCTAATGGGTCTCACAGGGTGTCCATGGCGATTGAAAATTATAAAAAATTTAGTTGGGCCATAGAAGCATTCCTAAGCAATACTAACTACTTTCTAAGCGTTTAGCATCAGCTTCAGTGGTATGGCTCGAATTCTAAGATCAATAGGAACATTTGTGCAAGATTTCAGAAATATCTAATGGGTCTCACAGGGTGTCCATGGCGATTGAAAATTATAAAAAATTTAGTTGGGCCATAGAAGCATTCCTAAGCAATACTAACTACTTTCTAAGCGTTTAGCATCAGCTTCAGTGGTATGGCTCGAATTCTAAGATCAATAGGAACATTTGTGCAAGATTTCAGAAATATCTAATGGGTCTCACAGGGTGTCCATGGCGATTGAAAATTATAAAAAATTTAGTTGGGCCATAGAAGCATTCCTAAGCAATACTAACTACTTTCTAAGCGTTTAGCATCAACTTCACTGGTATGGCTCGAATTCTAAGATCAATAGGAACATTTGTGCAAGATTTCAGAAATATCTAATGGGTCTCACAGGGTGTCCATGGCGATTGAAAATTATAAAAAATTTAGTTGGGCCATAGAAGCATTCCTAAGCAATACTAACTACTTTCTAAGCGTTTAGCATCAGCTTCAGTGGTATGGCTCGAATTCTAAGATCAATAGGAACATTTGTGCAAGATTTCAGAAATATCTAATGGGTCTCACAGGGTGTCCATGGCGATTGAAAATTATAAAAAATTTAGTTGGGCCATAGAAGCATTCCTAAGCAATACTAACTACTTTCTAAGCGTTTAGCATCAGCTTCAGTGGTATGGCTCGAATTCTAAGATCAATAGGAACATTTGTGCAAGATTTCAGAAATATCTAATGGGTCTCACAGGGTGTCCATGGCGATTGAAAATTATAAAAAATTTAGTTGGGCCATAGAAGCATTCCTAAGCAATACTAACTACTTTCTAAGCGTTTAGCATCAACTTCACTGGTATGGCTCGAATTCTAAGATCAATAGGAACATTTGTGCAAGATTTCAGAAATATCTAATGGGTCTCACAGGGTGTCCATGGCGATTGAAAATTATAAAAAATTTAGTTGGGCCATAGAAGCATTCCTAAGCAATACTAACTACTTTCTAAGCGTTTAGCATCAGCTTCAGTGGTATGGCTCGAATTCTAAGATCAATAGGAACATTTGTGCAAGATTTCAGAAATATCTAATGGGTCTCACAGGGTGTCCATGGCGATTGAAAATTATAAAAAATTTAGTTGGGCCATAGAAGCATTCCTAAGCAATACTAACTACTTTCTAAGCGTTTAGCATCAGCTTCAGTGGTATGGCTCGAATTCTAAGATCAATAGGAACATTTGTGCAAGATTTCAGAAATATCTAATGGGTCTCACAGGGTGTCCATGGCGATTGAAAATTATAAAAAATTTAGTTGGGCCATAGAAGCATTCCTAAGCAATACTAACTACTTTCTAAGCGTTTAGCATCAACTTCACTGGTATGGCTCGAATTCTAAGATCAATAGGAACATTTGTGCAAGATTTCAGAAATATCTAATGGGTCTCACAGGGTGTCCATGGCGATTGAAAATTATAAAAAATTTAGTTGGGCCATAGAAGCATTCCTAAGCAATACTAACTACTTTCTAAGCGTTTAGCATCAGCTTCAGTGGTATGGCTCGAATTCTAAGATCAATAGGAACATTTGTGCAAGATTTCAGAAATATCTAATGGGTCTCACAGGGTGTCCATGGCGATTGAAAATTATAAAAAATTTAGTTGGGCCATAGAAGCATTCCTAAGCAATACTAACTACTTTCTAAGCGTTTAGCATCAACTTCACTGGTATGGCTCGAATTCTAAGATCAATAGGAACATTTGTGCAAGATTTCAGAAATATCTAATGGGTCTCACAGGGTGTCCATGGCGATTGAAAATTATAAAAAATTTAGTTGGGCCATAGAAGCATTCCTAAGCAATACTAACTACTTTCTAAGCGTTTAGCATCAACTTCAGTGGTATGGCTCGAATTCTTAGATCAATAAGAACATTTGTGCAAGATTTCAGAAATATCTAATGGGTCTCACAGGGTGTCCATGGCGATTGAAAATTATAAAAAATTTAGTTGGGCCATAGAAGCATTCCTAAGCAATACTAACTACTTTCTAAGCGTTTAGCATCAGCTTCAGTGGTATGGCTCGAATTCTAAGATCAATAGGAACATTTGTGCAAGATTTCAGAAATATCTAATGGGTCTCACAGGGTGTCCATGGCGATTGAAAATTATAAAAAATTTAGTTGGGCCATAGAAGCATTCCTAAGCAATACTAACTACTTTCTAAGCGTTTAGCATCAACTTCACTGGTATGGCTCGAATTCTAAGATCAATAGGAACATTTGTGCAAGATTTCAGAAATATCTAATGGGTCTCACAGGGTGTCCATGGCGATTGAAAATTATAAAAAATTTAGTTGGGCCATAGAAGCATTCCTAAGCAATACTAACTACTTTCTAAGCGTTTAGCATCAACTTCAGTGGTATGGCTCGAATTCTTAGATCAATAAGAACATTTGTGCAAGATTTCAGAAATATCTAATGGGTCTCACAGGGTGTCCATGGCGATTGAAAATTATAAAAAATTTAGTTGGGCCATAGAAGCATTCCTAAGCAATACTAACTACTTTCTAAGCGTTTAGCATCAACTTCACTGGTATGGCTCGAATTCTAAGATCAATAGGAACATTTGTGCAAGATTTCAGAAATATCTAATGGGTCTCACAGGGTGTCCATGGCGATTGAAAATTATAAAAAATTTAGTTGGGCCATAGAAGCATTCCTAAGCAATACTAACTACTTTCTAAGCGTTTAGCATCAACTTCACTGGTATGGCTCGAATTCTTAGATCAATAAGAACATTTGTGCAAGATTTCAGAAATATCTAATGGGTCTCACAGGGTGTCCATGGCGATTGAAAATTATAAAAAATTTAGTTGGGCCATAGAAGCATTCCTAAGCAATACTAACTACTTTCTAAGCGTTTAGCATCAACTTCACTGGTATGGCTCGAATTCTAAGATCAATAGGAACATTTGTGCAAGATTTCAGAAATATCTAATGGGTCTCACAGGGTGTCCATGGCGATTGAAAATTATAAAAAATTTAGTTGGGCCATAGAAGCATTCCTAAGCAATACTAACTACTTTCTAAGCGTTTAGCATCAACTTCACTGGTATGGCTCGAATTCTTAGATCAATAAGAACATTTGTGCAAGATTTCAGAAATATCTAATGGGTCTCACAGGGTGTCCATGGCGATTGATAATTATAAAAAGTTTAATTGGGCCATAGAAGCATTCCTAAGCAATACTAACTACTTTCTAACCATTTAGCATCAACTTCAGAGTTAAGGCTGCTTCCTTGTTAATTCTGATATCTATCGGCACACATTTATCATTGAAAATAAATATTTTAACTTTATAATGAACTTTCATATTTTTTTATGTTTACTTCCTGCTTCAAATAATTCCTACTTAGCTTCGTATAGTTAAAAGATAAATTTAAAAATTTTAATTTTTTGGTATCGTCTATTGGCTTTATTTAATTATTGTGAATTTTTGCGAATTGTATTAACAGTTTTTTTTAAAACTATTTAGTGTCATTGAAATAACCAGTTTTTTCGGAAAACTTCCGAAATTTATTTTTCCACGAAAAACATAATTTTCTTTTGTTGGTTTTTGTTTTGTATTTCGCTCTTTCTTCATTTTAACGCATATTTTTTGTGTTTTATCGTTATTTTTAGGTACTTTTGACTTTTTCAACCGTTATTTTCCGTTATTGGTTCATTCTCTATAACTAACGTTTATTATAATTTTTCGACCTTTTCATTCCGTTATTTGGATTAAATTTTGTCCTAGTTTGGTGTTATTTTATTTGTGTATTGCCTGCATTACGGTGGAAGTACACCTGTATTTTTTTTGAAGTTTATTTTATTGTTTTATAAGTTTTTTAAAATGAAGCCTAAACTCAATGTAGTTCATAAACGGAAAGCAATTAGACCGCAGGCTTACAAAAAACTAAGTAAATTAAATGAATTTACTTTGATTGATGCCCTTAATACTGTTCCTAAAAGTAGTTTAGGTAAAATTCAAATACCGCGAAGTAGGGATCCTTTACTTCAAAATATTTGTTCTCATCTGGGTATAAAATATTCCGATGCTAACAGACGAAAAATTTATAACTTGTGGTATCTTAAAATAAAAAACAGACCTAACATTGAAGAAAGTCGCACAGTTATCTGCAAAATACCTTTTGAAGATGTTGATTATTCAAAGGACCCAATTACTTCAAAAAATGAAACTGAAGAAATTGGTAAACCTATTCACGAATGTGTTATAAATGAAGAATTGCCTGTAACAATTATTGAACCAGCTGAAAATAAATGGATTTATCGAAGCACAACAAATATAAGCTTAAATCTTTCTAAATTATGGAAGAAAGAAGATTTGCGGAACAGCATAAGAAACTCCTTAACATTAACCGGAAATCCTTGCGTGTTATTATTTAAAACGATTAACATTAATAAAAAGGGTACTAGAGTGCAACAGCATGCGATTTGCAAATATAAAAATCATCAGCAAAAATATAAATTTAATATATTTCCAAACGAAATAATGGAGATTTTTACATTGGGAAAAGATATGATGGATCATGGTACAATTAAGGAGTTCGCTCAATTGCGAGGGTCAAATAGGGATATAGAACACAATAAAATGTCACACGAGACGCCCAATGCTCTTTATTTAAAAAATTTAGCGACAATTGACGTAAGTTTGTTAAAATCAGGAAATACCCAAAATATCGTGAAACCATCTAATCTAAGAAAAGCAAGATCTGAATGATTACAAAAAAATGATGTAGTAAAAGATTGTGAAGTTATGGACGCAATATGTCGACTTTTCCCAGAGGCCAACAAAAACAGATATGTTTATTCGGCTTCTATTCCATTATCTATCGTTATGATGAGAAAACAAAATATATCGTTGTTATTTGAGAGAGATGCAGATGTGATTCATATAGATGCTACAGGCGGTCTAATCCGAAAACCAAAATGTTATGATGGACACAACATAACAAAACTTTTTTACTACGCCTGCGTAATTAAAGTTAATGGTTGCATAATGCCGATAGCAGAGCTTATTTCTTCACGGCATGACACTGTTGCAACTGCCAAGTTTTTTGTAGAATTACAAGGAGAAATAGATCTGATGAAACCAAAACAAAGTAATCCCAAATATTTTGTTACTGATTGGTCATGGGAAGTTGATGCTAAACGCTTAGAAAGTAGTTAGTATTGCTTAGGAATGCTTCTATGGCCCAATTAAATTTTTTTATAATTTTCAATCGCCATGGACACCCTGTGAGACCCATTAGATATTTCTGAAATCTTGCACAAATGTTCCTATTGATCTTAGAATTCGAGCCATACCACTGAAGCTGATGCTAAACGCTTAGAAAGTAGTTAGTATTGCTTAGGAATGCTTCTATGGCCCAACTAAATTTTTTATAATTTTCAATCGCCATGGACACCCTGTGAGACCCATTAGATATTTCTGAAATCTTGCACAAATGTTCCTATTGATCTAAGAATTCGAGCCATACCACTGAAGTTGATGCTAAACGCTTAGAAAGTAGTTAGTATTGCTTAGGAATGCTTCTATGGCCCAACTAAATTTTTTATAATTTTCAATCGCCATGGACACCCTGTGAGACCCATTAGATATTTCTGAAATCTTGCACAAATGTTCCTATTGATCTAAGAATTCGAGCCATACCACTGAAGTTGATGCTAAACGCTTAGAAAGTAGTTAGTATTGCTTAGGAATGCTTCTATGGCCCAACTAAATTTTTTATAATTTTCAATCGCCATGGACACCCTGTGAGACCCATTAGATATTTCTGAAATCTTGCACAAATGTTCCTATTGATCTTAGAATTCGAGCCATACCACTGAAGTTGATGCTAAACGCTTAGAAAGTAGTTAGTATTGCTTAGGAATGCTTCTATGGCCCAACTAAATTTTTTATAATTTTCAATCGCCATGGACACCCTGTGAGACCCATTAGATATTTCTGAAATCTTGCACAAATGTTCCTATTGATCTTAGAATTCGAGCCATACCACTGAAGTTGATGCTAAACGCTTAGAAAGTAGTTAGTATTGCTAAGGAATGCTTCTATGGCCCAATTAAATTTTTTAATAATTTTCAATCGCCATGGACACCCTGTGAGACCCATTATATATTTCTGAAATCTTGCACAAATGTTCCTATTGATCTTAGAATTCGAGCCATACCACTGAAGTTGATGCTAAACGCTTAGAAAGTAGTTAGTATTGCTAAGGAATGCTTCTATGGCCCAATTAAATTTTTTAATAATTTTCAATCGCCATGGACACCCTGTGAGACCCATTATATATTTCTGAAATCTTGCACAAATGTTCCTATTGATCTAAGAATTCGAGCCATACCACTGAAGTTGATGCTAAACGCTTAGAAAGTAGTTAGTATTGCTTAGGAATGCTTCTATGGCCCAATTAAATTTTTTAATAATCTTCAATCGCCATGGACACCCTGTGAGACCCATTAGATATTTCTGAAATCTTGCACAAATGTTCCTATTGATCTAAGAATTCGAGCCATACCACTGAAGTTGATGCTAAACGCTTAGAAAGTAGTTAGTATTGCTTAGGAATGCTTCTATGGCCCAATTAATTTTTTTATAATTTTCAATCGGCATGGACACCCTGTGAGACCCATTAGATATTTCTGAAATCTTGCACAAATGTTCCTATTGATCTTAGAATTCGAGCCATACCACTGAAGCTGATGCTAAACGCTTAGAAAGTAGTTAGTATTGCTAAGGAATGCTTCTATGGCCCAATTAAATTTTTTAATAATTTTCAATCGCCATGGACACCCTGTGAGACCCATTATATATTTCTGAAATCTTGCACAAATGTTCCTATTGATCTAAGAATTCGAGCCATACCACTGAAGTTGATGCTAAACGCTTAGAAAGTAGTTAGTATTGCTTAGGAATGCTTCTATGGCCCAATTAATTTTTTTATAATTTTCAATCGCCATGGACACCCTGTGAGACCCATTAGATATTTCTGAAATCTTGCACAAATGTTCCTATTGATCTTAGAATTCGAGCCATACCACTGAAGTTGATGCTAAACGCTTAGAAAGTAGTTAGTATTGCTAAGGAATGCTTCTATGGCCCAATTAAATTTTTTAATAATTTTCAATCGCCATGGACACCCTGTGAGACCCATTATATATTTCTGAAATCTTGCACAAATGTTCCTATTGATCTAAGAATTCGAGCCATACCACTGAAGTTGATGCTAAACGCTTAGAAAGTAGTTAGTATTGCTTAGGAATGCTTCTATGGCCCAATTAAATTTTTTAATAATCTTCAATCGCCATGGACACCCTGTGAGACCAATTAGATATTTCTGAAATCTTGCACAAATGTTCCTATTGATCTAAGAATTCGAGCCATACCACTGAAGTTGATGCTAAACGCTTAGAAAGTAGTTAGTATTGCTTAGGAATGCTTCTATGGCCCAACTAAATTTTTTATAATTTTCAATCGCCATGGACACCCTGTGAGACCCATTAGATATTTCTGAAATCTTGCACAAATGTTCCTATTGATCTTAGAATTCGAGCCATACCACTGAAGTTGATGCTAAACGCTTAGAAAGTAGTTAGTATTGCTTAGGAATGCTTCTATGGCCCAACTAAATTTTTTATAATTTTCAATCGCCATGGACACCCTGTGAGACCCATTAGATATTTCTGAAATCTTGCACAAATGTTCCTATTGATCTTAGAATTCGAGCCATACCACTGAAGTTGATGCTAAACGCTTAGAAAGTAGTTAGTATTGCTAAGGAATGCTTCTATGGCCCAATTAAATTTTTTAATAATTTTCAATCGCCATGGACACCCTGTGAGACCCATTATATATTTCTGAAATCTTGCACAAATGTTCCTATTGATCTAAGAATTCGAGCCATACCACTGAAGTTGATGCTAAACGCTTAGAAAGTAGTTAGTATTGCTTAGGAATGCTTCTATGGCCCAATTAAATTTTTTAATAATCTTCAATCGCCATGGACACCCTGTGAGACCCATTAGATATTTCTGAAATCTTGCACAAATGTTCCTATTGATCTAAGAATTCGAGCCATACCACTGAAGTTGATGCTAAACGCTTAGAAAGTAGTTAGTATTGCTTAGGAATGCTTCTATGGCCCAATTAATTTTTTTAATAATTTTCAATCGCCATGGACACCCTGTGAGACCCATTATATATTTCTGAAATCTTGCACAAATGTTCCTATTGATCTTAGAATTCGAGCCATACCACTGAAGTTGATGCTAAACGCTTAGAAAGTAGTTAGTATTGCTAAGGAATGCTTCTATGGCCCAATTAAATTTTTTAATAATTTTCAATCGCCATGGACACCCTGTGAGACCCATTATATATTTCTGAAATCTTGCACAAATGTTCCTATTGATCTAAGAATTCGAGCCATACCACTGAAGTTGATGCTAAACGCTTAGAAAGTAGTTAGTATTGCTTAGGAATGCTTCTATGGCCCAATTAAATTTTTTAATAATCTTCAATCGCCATGGACACCCTGTGAGACCCATTAGATATTTCTGAAATCTTGCACAAATGTTCCTATTGATCTAAGAATTCGAGCCATACCACTGAAGTTGATGCTAAACGCTTAGAAAGTAGTTAGTATTGCTTAGGAATGCTTCTATGGCCCAATTAATTTTTTTATAATTTTCAATCGGCATGGACACCCTGTGAGACCCATTAGATATTTCTGAAATCTTGCACAAATGTTCCTATTGATCTTAGAATTCGAGCCATACCACTGAAGCTGATGCTAAACGCTTAGAAAGTAGTTAGTATTGCTTAGGAATGCTTCTATGGCCCAATTAAATTTTTTAATAATTTTCAATCGCCATGGACACCCTGTGAGACCCATTATATATTTCTGAAATCTTGCACAAATGTTCCTATTGATCTAAGAATTCGAGCCATACCACTGAAGTTGATGCTAAACGCTTAGAAAGTAGTTAGTATTGCTTAGGAATGCTTCTATGGCCCAATTAATTTTTTTATAATTTTCAATCGCCATGGACACCCTGTGAGACCCATTAGATATTTCTGAAATCTTGCACAAATGTTCCTATTGATCTTAGAATTCGAGCCATACCACTGAAGTTGATGCTAAACGCTTAGAAAGTAGTTAGTATTGCTAAGGAATGCTTCTATGGCCCAATTAAATTTTTTAATAATTTTCAATCGCCATGGACACCCTGTGAGACCCATTATATATTTCTGAAATCTTGCACAAATGTTCCTATTGATCTAAGAATTCGAGCCATACCACTGAAGTTGATGCTAAACGCTTAGAAAGTAGTTAGTATTGCTTAGGAATGCTTCTATGGCCCAATTAAATTTTTTAATAATCTTCAATCGCCATGGACACCCTGTGAGACCAATTAGATATTTCTGAAATCTTGCACAAATGTTCCTATTGATCTAAGAATTCGAGCCATACCACTGAAGTTGATGCTAAACGCTTAGAAAGTAGTTAGTATTGCTTAGGAATGCTTCTATGGCCCAACTAAATTTTTTATAATTTTCAATCGCCATGGACACCCTGTGAGACCCATTAGATATTTCTGAAATCTTGCACAAATGTTCCTATTGATCTTAGAATTCGAGCCATACCACTGAAGTTGATGCTAAACGCTTAGAAAGTAGTTAGTATTGCTTAGGAATGCTTCTATGGCCCAACTAAATTTTTTATAATTTTCAATCGCCATGGACACCCTGTGAGACCCATTAGATATTTCTGAAATCTTGCACAAATGTTCCTATTGATCTTAGAATTCGAGCCATACCACTGAAGTTGATGCTAAACGCTTAGAAAGTAGTTAGTATTGCTAAGGAATGCTTCTATGGCCCAATTAAATTTTTTAATAATTTTCAATCGCCATGGACACCCTGTGAGACCCATTATATATTTCTGAAATCTTGCACAAATGTTCCTATTGATCTAAGAATTCGAGCCATACCACTGAAGTTGATGCTAAACGCTTAGAAAGTAGTTAGTATTGCTTAGGAATGCTTCTATGGCCCAATTAAATTTTTTAATAATCTTCAATCGCCATGGACACCCTGTGAGACCCATTAGATATTTCTGAAATCTTGCACAAATGTTCCTATTGATCTAAGAATTCGAGCCATACCACTGAAGTTGATGCTAAACGCTTAGAAAGTAGTTAGTATTAATTTGGGACGCTGCTCTGCAATATGTTTACATTATTTTATTTATGTTAGCCAATATTTTCTAATTTTATATAATTTTAATTACTGCGCAATTTTTATGTTTTTTATGTGGAATCAAGTTGTTAATAAATTGTTTAGTTATCGCTTTTGGTTTTTTTTAAATATTTTAAATCGAGTTTCGCCTAAATGACTTCTTTTTTCACCACTACTAATGCATAACATTGTTGTTGTAATTTTTTAGGAAAAGTTAGGAAAAAATTCACTCGCATTTAAATTTAATAATCCGTTGACCCTTTAACATCCAAGAAAATTACAAATAAAAATGAGGTCATTTTTGGTATTTTATGAGGTTATGTCCGTTGTTTTGGAAATTTATTAGCTAGCAAAATATGGGATTTGAACAACATTTTCTATTTAAAAATATAAAATAAACAGAATATTGGTTAATTGCATCAAAAAAAAATGGAGGTGTGGCCAACACACGACTTTCTTTCACGAACAGCGAATTTTGAAAAACTTTTATAATTCAAATTTCCCGCAAACTTAATTAAGATTGTTTTTATTATTTCATGTTTTCTGTAAATTGTATATTTTTGAAATATTTGCAAAATAAATTTTCTGTTTTACGGAATCTGGGAGCTGGGAACTGGGACCCCAAAATTTATGTAAAAAGTTTAAACATGAAGTTGCAGTTTGATTGCTTAAACCATTTGGACTACAAATTGACAGTCATATGTATATACCAACAGACACCACTTCAAAACTCAATTTTTTGAACTCATTAGTACACACGTAAAAGAAATAAAAGGTGATATTTATGAATTTAAATTTTTTCTTTTAATTTTTTGGAATTTGTATTAGTGATTTTTTGTAAATCTTATACTTTTTAAAATATGTGCAAAACACATTTTCTGGCCGAGAGTGGCCACTTCCGGTTGATCGATTTGGCAAATTAACATACATGTAGGCTAAATATTTTTATAACATACAGTACGTCACTGAAGTGTGCAAATTAATTATAATTAGCATAATTGGGCTAATACACACAATAATTAAAATGACAAATGCAAGAACTGCTGTAACTCCCTGTAAAAAAGTGTGGAGGGGGGGGGCAGGAGTTGCGAAATATTTTTGCAATTATAAAACGATATATATACTTAAGTATTACAAACCCTAATAAGTCGTTAAAAAAGTTAAGAAACATGAAAAAATGATCCACATTCAATTATGTAATATTTGCATTAAAAACCGGAAGTATGTCACTGTAGTGTGCAAATTAATTATAATTAGCATAATTAGGCTATATATACATATATATTTATGTGTTGGCAAAACAATATTTAATTTTTTTTTATAAAATTTTTAAATTTTTTTTAAATTTTTTTTTTAAATTTTTAATTTTAATTTTTTTAATTTTTAATTTGTTTATTTTTATTTATTTTTTATTTTTGGAAACATTTTGTATTAGTAATTTTTTGTAAACCTTATACTTTTTAAGATATTTGCAAAACAAATTTTCTGGCCCAAGGGAGTGGCCACTTCCGGTGGACCGATTTGAAGTAAAATTCACTGGGACCTCCCAATTTATCCAAAAAGCTTAAATCTGAAGTTTCAGTTCGATTGGTTAAGCCATCTGGGCTGTAGAGAGGACACAGACTGACAGACAGACAGACGGACAGACAGACGGACTGACAGACAGACATCATTTCGAAACCCACTTTTTCGGACTCAGGGGACCTCAAAACAGATAAATCTTCAATAATCTCAAGGTCGAAAATTTTCATGATTACTATACTTTATTTTACTTACGTAAAAGAAAGTAATATAAATTCAATAATAAGTTTAGTTGATAAATCAGTTATAAATATATCAAAATTAGCTGTTTTAATTTATCGTTTTCGTGGATATTAAAGGGTTATGGATTATTATCTTTTCAAAATATATGTATTAATCTATTGTTAATTATTATTATTACTTTAAACTTCATATCGAGGTATTTTTTATTCAATTTATTTCAATTTTATAATAGCTGTTTTTAGCAAAACTCTATATAAAAAAAACGTAAACAAACAAATTTGTACAAAGGAGGTGTTTTCGTTTAGTTCAGTGATCACCACCAGATAGTGTGTAAGGAATTTCATATAAATAATTTTTTACAAATCTTAGTGGAATTAATTTTTATAAGTGCTGGCACTCATATTACTTCATAAAAACCAACAAATTGCCTTTATAAAACAACAAAATTATATCTTCACACCTTTTATTTGATATTTAGAGTTCAATTTATTTTTAACTAAAATAGAAAAATATTTACAAATTCAAGTTAAAATGTATTTATTATCACTTTGTTAACGACAATCACCTACATAAATTTAATAAATTAAATAAAACCATTGATTGTTTTAAATTTATTACGGCTTGCATTACATAGGATTCCTGTGTAAATGTTTGACATTTGAGATTTTATCCCCGACTTGACCCGCACCATGCGTCAAACACTCAAAGTAAAAACACCCCCTATAGATCATGTTTAGCACTTGTATTAAACATCAACTTCGCTATCATTTACGCTAGGTGCGCTAGTGTAAATTATCTCATTTGTTATAGAAAAGACTTTGACTATATATTTTTAAATGGACTGCTAGTTGCTTACTTCATATGCGATCCAACATACAGTGGCGGTCAAGAGGCAAATCGTGGCGAATTCGCTAACTAAAAAGTTCGTTACCATTTAATTTATTAGGAATAATCGAAAAATCAACATTAAGATTAAATTTTATAAAAGAAAACATCATTAATATTTGAAATTATAAGCAGTTGCAAGCACTGAATATTAAAATAAACATTTATTTTTGTATTCACAGATGCAAAGAAACACCCTTAAGCCGCGTCCACACGGGGTGTGAAATGTACACTTATGCGTGCGTATTCGCTTATTTAGCGAATGTAGGCGGTTATGCGGGATGTGTACATTTATCACATTTCGGTATACACGATTCGTTAAATGTTCATTGATCACATGTAGGCGAATGTTAATGAACATTTCTACTCTGGTATATATTTTTAGTACCTTGATCATACAATTTTTAATGAAAATATCACATTCCTCATGTGAAAACCATCCACACGACGTTTACATTCGCTAAATGCGCGCATAAGTGTACATTTCACACCCCGTGTGGACGCGGCTTTATCTGTCAATGGCAAACTGATATCACAACCAACCACGACACACTTTCTCCCCATTTTCAGTAAAAATAAAAGAAACCGAGGAAAAATTTTGTGCAAAAATCACAATTAAAATATCTCAAATCAAATTAAATTGAATTTAAAACTATAAAACGGTGACAAAATAGAAAACACACGAAAAGGAGCCAAAAATTAAATAAAAATTTATTGATGTTGACAACTTTGACAAATCTTTCGTTTTCGTTTTTGCCGCAATTTGCCTCTTGACCGCTAGTTGTATGTTGGCATCATCATTTATTTGAAAATTATATTGAACTGTCATTGTATTAGCGGTCCATTCTAATTCTATTGTCTAAGGCTATAGCCCACAAATTCAGAGCCAGAAAATTCGAAAATCTGCAAATGTGCTCCGATTTCGATGATTGATACCTCTATCAATAGGCGTTGAGACCTGTAATTGTCATGCAAACGGCCATTTGGATCGGTCGAATATTTCTACACGTTTCGTGAAAAATTTAATTTTTTTGAAAATCAACTGAGCTATAGCCCACAAAATCAGAGCTAGAAAATTCGAAAATCTGCAAATGTGCTCCGATTTCGATGATTGATACGTCTATCAATAGGCGTTGAGACCTGTAATTGTCATGCAAACGGCCATTTGGATCGGTCGAATATTTCTACACGTTTCGTGAAAAATTTAATTTTTTTGAAAATCAACTGAGCTATTATAGCCCACAAAATCAGAGCTAGAAAATTCGAAAATCTGCAAATGTGCTCCGATTTCGATGATTGATACCTCTATCAATAGGCGTTGAGACCTGTAATTGTCATGCAAACGGCCATTTGGATCGGTCGAATATTTCTACACGTTTCGTGAAAAATTTAATTTTTTTGAAAATCAACTGAGCTATAGCCCACAAATTCAGAGCCAGAAAATTCGAAAATCTGCAAATGTGCTCCGATTTCGATGATTGATACCTCTATCAATAGGCGTTGAGACCTGTAATTGTCATGCAAACGGCCATTTGGATCGGTCGAATATTTCTACACGTTTAGTGGAAAATTTAATTTTTTTGAAAATCAACTGAGCTATAGCCCACAAATTCAGAGCCAGAAAATTCGAAAATCTGCAAACGTGCTCCGATTTCGATGATTGATACCTCTATCAATAGGCGTTGAGACCTGTAATTGTCATGCAAACGGCCATTTGGATCGGTCGAATATTTCTACACGTTTAGTGGAAAATTTAATTTGTTTGAAAATCAACTGAGCTATAGCCCACAAAATCAGAGCTAGAAAATTCGAAAATCTGCAAATGTGCTCAGATTTCGATGATTGATACGTCTATCAATAGGCGTTGAGACCTGTAATTGTCATGCAAACGACCATTTGGATCGGTCGAATATTTCTACACGTTTCGTGAAAAATTTAATTTTTTTGAAAATCAACTGAGCTATAGCCCACAAATTCAGAGCCAGAAAATTCGAAAATCTGCAAATGTGCTCCGATTTCGATGATTGATACCTCTATCAATAGGCGTTGAGACCTGTAATTGTCATACAAACGGCCATTTGGATCGGTCGAATATTTCAAGACGTTTCGTGGAAAATTTAATTTTTTTGAAAATCAACTGAGCTATAGCCCACAAATTCAGAGCCAGAAAATTCGAAAATCTGCAAATGTGCTCCGATTTCGATGATTGATACGTCTATCAATAGGCGTTGAGACCTGTAATTGTCATGCAAACGGCCATTTGGATCGGTCGAATATTTCTACACGTTTCGTGAAAAATTTAATTTTTTTGAAAATCAACTGAGCTATAGCCCACAAATTCAGAGCCAGAAAATTCGAAAATCTGCAAATGTGCTCCGATTTCGATGATTGATACCTCTATCAATAGGCGTTGAGACCTGTAATTGTCATACAAACGGCCATTTGGATCGGTCGAATATTTCAAGACGTTTCGTGGAAAATTTAATTTTTTTGAAAATCAACTGAGCTATAGCCCACAAATTCAGAGCCAGAAAATTCGAAAATCTGCAAATGTGCTCCGATTTCGATGATTGATACGTCTATCAATAGGCGTTGAGACCTGTAATTGTCATGCAAACGGCCATTTGGATCGGTCGAATATTTCTACACGTTTCGTGGAAAATTTAATTTTTTTGAAAATCAACTGAGCTATAGCCCACAAATTCAGAGCCGGAAAATTCGAAAATCTGCAAATGTGCTCCGATTTCGATGATTGATACGTCTATCAATAGGCGTTGAGACCTGTAATTGTCATGCAAACGGCCATTTGGATCGGTCGAATATTTCTACACGTTTCGTGAAAAATTTAATTTTTTTGAAAATCAACTGAGCTATAGCCCACAAAATCAGAGCTAGAAAATTCGAAAATCTGCAAATGTGCTCCGATTTCGATGATTGATACGTCTATCAATAGGCGTTGAGACCTGTAATTGTCATGCAAACGGCCATTTGGATCGGTCGAATATTTCTACACATTTCGTGAAAAATTTAATTTTTTTGAAAATCAACTGAGCTGTAGCCCACAAAATCAGAGCTAGAAAATTCGAAAATCTGCAAATGTGCTCCGATTTCGATGATTGATACGTCTATCAATAGGCGTTGAGACCTGTAATTGTCATGCAAACGGCCATTTGGATCGGTCGAATATTTCTACACGTTTCGTGAAAAATTTAATTTTTTTGAAAATCAACTGAGCTATTGCCCACAAATTCAGAGCCAGAAAATTCGAAAATCTGTAAATGTGCTCCGATTTCGATGATTGATACCTCTATCAATAGGCGTTGAGACCTGTAATTGTCATACAAACGGCCATTTGGATCGGTCGAATATTTCAAGACGTTTCGTGGAAAATTTAATTTTTTTGAAAATCAACTGAGCTATAGCCCACAAATTCAGAGCCAGAAAATTCGAAAATCTGCAAATGTGCTCCGATTTCGATGATTGATACGTCTATCAATAGGCGTTGAGACCTGTAATTGTCATGCAAACGGCCATTTGGATCGGTCGAATATTTCTACACGTTTCGTGAAAAATTTAATTTTTTTGAAAATCAACTGAGCTATTATAGCCCACAAAATCAGAGCTAGAAAATTCGAAAATCTGCAAATGTGCTCCGATTTCGATGATTGATACCTCTATCAATAGGCGTTGAGACCTGTAATTGTCATGCAAACGGCCATTTGGATCGGTCGAATATTTCTACACGTTTCGTGAAAAATTTAATTTTTTTGAAAATCAACTGAGCTATAGCCCACAAATTCAGAGCCAGAAAATTCGAAAATCTGCAAATGTGCTCCGATTTCGATGATTGATACCTCTATCAATAGGCGTTGAGACCTGTAATTGTCATGCAAACGGCCATTTGGATCGGTCGAATATTTCTACACGTTTAGTGGAAAATTTAATTTTTTTGAAAATCAACTGAGCTATAGCCCACAAATTCAGAGCCAGAAAATTCGAAAATCTGCAAACGTGCTCCGATTTCGATGATTGATACGTCTATCAATAGGCGTTGAGACCTGTAATTGTCATGCAAACGGCCATTTGGATCGGTCGAATATTTCTACACGTTTCGTGAAAAATTTAATTTTTTTGAAAATCAACTGAGCTATTGCCCACAAATTCAGAGCCAGAAAATTCGAAAATCTGTAAATGTGCTCCGATTTCGATGATTGATACCTCTATCAATAGGCGTTGAGACCTGTAATTGTCATACAAACGGCCATTTGGATCGGTCGAATATTTCAAGACGTTTCGTGGAAAATTTAATTTTTTTGAAAATCAACTGAGCTATAGCCCACAAATTCAGAGCCAGAAAATTCGAAAATCTGCAAATGTGCTCCGATTTCGATGATTGATACGTCTATCAATAGGCGTTGAGACCTGTAATTGTCATGCAAACGGCCATTTGGATCGGTCGAATATTTCTACACGTTTCGTGAAAAATTTAATTTTTTTGAAAATCAACTGAGCTATTATAGCCCACAAAATCAGAGCTAGAAAATTCGAAAATCTGCAAATGTGCTCCGATTTCGATGATTGATACCTCTATCAATAGGCGTTGAGACCTGTAATTGTCATGCAAACGGCCATTTGGATCGGTCGAATATTTCTACACGTTTCGTGAAAAATTTAATTTTTTTGAAAATCAACTGAGCTATAGCCCACAAATTCAGAGCCAGAAAATTCGAAAATCTGCAAATGTGCTCCGATTTCGATGATTGATACCTCTATCAATAGGCGTTGAGACCTGTAATTGTCATGCAAACGGCCATTTGGATCGGTCGAATATTTCTACACGTTTAGTGGAAAATTTAATTTGTTTGAAAATCAACTGAGCTATAGCCCACAAAATCAGAGCTAGAAAATTCGAAAATCTGCAAATGTGCTCCGATTTCGATGATTGATACGTCTATCAATAGGCGTTGAGACCTGTAATTGTCATGCAAACGACCATTTGGATCGGTCGAATATTTCTACACGTTTCGTGAAAAATTTAATTTTTTTGAAAATCAACTGAGCTGAATAGCCCACAAATTCAGAGCCAGAAAATTCGAAAATCTGCAAATGTGCTCCGATTTCGATGATTGATACCTCTATCAATAGGCGTTGAGACCTGTAATTGTCATACAAACGGCCATTTGGATCGGTCGAATATTTCAAGACGTTTCGTGGAAAATTTAATTTTTTTGAAAATCAACTGAGCTATAGCCCACAAATTCAGAGCCAGAAAATTCGAAAATCTGCAAATGTGCTCCGATTTCGATGATTGATACGTCTATCAATAGGCGTTGAGACCTGTAATTGTCATGCAAACGGCCATTTGGATCGGTCGAATATTTCTACACGTTTCGTGAAAAATTTAATTTTTTTGAAAATCAACTGAGCTATAGCCCACAAATTCAGAGCCAGAAAATTCGAAAATCTGCAAATGTGCTCCGATTTCGATGATTGATACCTCTATCAATAGGCGTTGAGACCTGTAATTGTCATACAAACGGCCATTTGGATCGGTCGAATATTTCAAGACGTTTCGTGGAAAATTTAATTTTTTTGAAAATCAACTGAGCTATAGCCCACAAATTCAGAGCCAGAAAATTCGAAAATCTGCAAATGTGCTCCGATTTCGATGATTGATACGTCTATCAATAGGCGTTGAGACCTGTAATTGTCATGCAAACGGCCATTTGGATCGGTCGAATATTTCTACACGTTTCGTGGAAAATTTAATTTTTTTGAAAATCAACTGAGCTATAGCCCACAAATTCAGAGCCGGAAAATTCGAAAATCTGCAAATGTGCTCCGATTTCGATGATTGATACGTCTATCAATAGGCGTTGAGACCTGTAATTGTCATGCAAACGGCCATTTGGATCGGTCGAATATTTCTACACGTTTCGTGAAAAATTTAATTTTTTTGAAAATCAACTGAGCTATAGCCCACAAAATCAGAGCTAGAAAATTCGAAAATCTGCAAATGTGCTCCGATTTCGATGATTGATACGTCTATCAATAGGCGTTGAGACCTGTAATTGTCATGCAAACGGCCATTTGGATCGGTCGAATATTTCTACACATTTCGTGAAAAATTTAATTTTTTTGAAAATCAACTG
The DNA here is from genome assembly GCA_963556165.1 of Tipula helvola. Lineage (NCBI taxonomy): Eukaryota > Metazoa > Arthropoda > Insecta > Diptera > Tipulidae > Tipula > Tipula helvola. Next base: position 133,313,968 of record OY744483.1, read on the forward strand.
AGCTGTAGCCCACAAAATCAGAGCTAGAAAATTCGAAAATCTGCAAATGTGCTCCGATTTCGATGATTGATACGTCTATCAATAGGCGTTGAGACCTGTAATTGTCATGCAAACGGCCATTTGGATCGGTCGAATATTTCTACACGTTTCGTGAAAAATTTAATTTTTTTGAAAATCAACTGAGCTATTGCCCACAAATTCAGAGCCAGAAAATTCGAAAATCTGTAAATGTGCTCCGATTTCGATGATTGATACCTCTATCAATAGGCGTTGAGACCTGTAATTGTCATGCAAACGGCCATTTGGATCGGTCGAATATTTCTACACGTTTAGTGGAAAATTTAATTTTTTTGAAAATCAACTGAGCTATAGCCCACAAATTCAGAGCCAGAAAATTCGAAAATCTGCAAATGTGCTCCGATTTCGATGATTGATACCTCTATCAATAGGCGTTGAGACCTGTAATTGTCATGCAAACGGCCATTTGGATCGGTCGAATATTTCTACACGTTTCGTGAAAAATTTAATTTTTTTGAAAATCAACTGAGCTATAGCCCACAAATTCAGAGCCAGAAAATTCGAAAATCTGCAAATGTGCTCCGATTTCGATGATTGATACCTCTATCAATAGGCGTTGAGACCTGTAATTGTCATGCAAACGGCCATTTGGATCGGTCGAATATTTCTACACGTTTCGTGAAAAATTTAATTTTTTTGAAAATCAACTGAGCTATAGCCCACAAATTCAGAGCCAGAAAATTCGAAAATCTGCAAATGTGCTCCGATTTCGATGATTGATACCTCTATCAATAGGCGTTGAGACCTGTAATTGTCATGCAAACGGCCATTTGGATCGGTCGAATATTTCTACACGTTTCGTGAAAAATTTAATTTTTTTGAAAATCAACTGAGCTATAGCCCACAAATTCAGAGCCAGAAAATTCGAAAATCTGCAAATGTGCTCCGATTTCGATGATTGATACCTCTATCAATAGGCGTTGAGACCTGTAATTGTCATGCAAACGGCCATTTGGATCGGTCGAATATTTCTACACGTTTCGTGAAAAATTTAATTTTTTTGAAAATCAACTGAGCTATAGCCCACAAATTCAGAGCCAGAAAATTCGAAAATCTGCAAATGTGCTCCGATTTCGATGATTGATACGTCTATCAATAGGCGTTGAGACCTGTAATTGTCATGCAAACGGCCATTTGGATCGGTCGAATATTTCTACACGTTTCGTGAAAAATTTAATTTTTTTGAAAATCAACTGAGCTATAGCCCACAAATTCAGAGCCAGAAAATTCGAAAATCTGCAAATGTGCTCCGATTTCGATGATTGATACCTCTATCAATAGGCGTTGAGACCTGTAATTGTCATGCAAACGGCCATTTGGATCGGTCGAATATTTCTACACGTTTAGTGGAAAATTTAATTTTTTTGAAAATCAACTGAGCTATAGCCCACAAATTCAGAGCCAGAAAATTCGAAAATCTGCAAACGTGCTCCGATTTCGATGATTGATACGTCTATCAATAGGCGTTGAGACCTGTAATTGTCATGCAAACGGCCATTTGGATCGGTCGAATATTTCTACACGTTTCGTGAAAAATTTAATTTTTTTGAAAATCAACTGAGCTATAGCCCACAAAATCAGAGCTAGGAAATTCGAAAATCTGCAAATGTGCTCCGATTTCGATGATTGATACGTCTATCAATAGGCGTTGAGACCTGTAATTGTCATGCAAACGGCCATTTGGATCGGTCGAATATTTCTACACGTTTCGTGAAAAATTTAATTTTTTTGAAAATCAACTGAGCTATAGCCCACAAAATCAGAGCTAGGAAATTCGAAAATCTGCAAATGTGCTCCGATTTCGATGATTGATACCTCTATCAATAGGCGTTGAGACCTGTAATTGTCATGCAAACGGCCATTTGGATCGGTCGAATATTTCTACACGTTTCGTGAAAAATTTAATTTTTTTGAAAATCAACTGAGCTATAGCCCACAAATTCAGAGCCAGAAAATTCGAAAATCTGCAAATGTGCTCCGATTTCGATGATTGATACCTCTATCAATAGGCGTTGAGACCTGTAATTGTCATACAAACGGCCATTTGGATCGGTCGAATATTTCTACACGTTTCGTGAAAAATTTAATTTTTTTGAAAATCAACTGAGCTATAGCCCACAAATTCAGAGCCAGAAAATTCGAAAATCTGCAAATGTGCTCCGATTTCGATGATTGATACGTCTATCAATAGGCGTTGAGACCTGTAATTGTCATACAAACGGCCATTTGGATCGGTCGAATATTTCAAGACGTTTCGTGGAAAATTTAATTTTTTTGAAAATCAACTGAGCTATAGCCCACAAATTCAGAGCCAGAAAATTCGAAAATCTGCAAATGTGCTCCGATTTCGATGATTGATACGTCTATCAATAGGCGTTGAGACCTGTAATTGTCATGCAAACGGCCATTTGGATCGGTCGAATATTTCTACACGTTTCGTGAAAAATTTAATTTTTTTGAAAATCAACTGAGCTATAGCCCACAAAATCAGAGCTAGAAAATTCGAAAATCTGCAAATGTGCTCCGATTTCGATGATTGATACGTCTATCAATAGGCGTTGAGACCTGTAATTGTCATGCAAACGGCCATTTGGATCGGTCGAATATTTCTACACATTTCGTGAAAAATTTAATTTTTTTGAAAATCAACTGAGCTGTAGCCCACAAAATCAGAGCTAGAAAATTCGAAAATCTGCAAATGTGCTCCGATTTCGATGATTGATACGTCTATCAATAGGCGTTGAGACCTGTAATTGTCATGCAAACGGCCATTTGGATCGGTCGAATATTTCTACACGTTTCGTGAAAAATTTAATTTTTTTGAAAATCAACTGAGCTATTGCCCACAAATTCAGAGCCAGAAAATTCGAAAATCTGTAAATGTGCTCCGATTTCGATGATTGATACCTCTATCAATAGGCGTTGAGACCTGTAATTGTCATACAAACGGCCATTTGGATCGGTCGAATATTTCAAGACGTTTCGTGGAAAATTTAATTTTTTTGAAAATCAACTGAGCTATAGCCCACAAATTCAGAGCCAGAAAATTCGAAAATCTGCAAATGTGCTCCGATTTCGATGATTGATACGTCTATCAATAGGCGTTGAGACCTGTAATTGTCATGCAAACGGCCATTTGGATCGGTCGAATATTTCTACACGTTTCGTGAAAAATTTAATTTTTTTGAAAATCAACTGAGCTATTATAGCCCACAAAATCAGAGCTAGAAAATTCGAAAATCTGCAAATGTGCTCCGATTTCGATGATTGATACCTCTATCAATAGGCGTTGAGACCTGTAATTGTCATGCAAACGGCCATTTGGATCGGTCGAATATTTCTACACGTTTCGTGAAAAATTTAATTTTTTTGAAAATCAACTGAGCTATAGCCCACAAATTCAGAGCCAGAAAATTCGAAAATCTGCAAATGTGCTCCGATTTCGATGATTGATACCTCTATCAATAGGCGTTGAGACCTGTAATTGTCATGCAAACGGCCATTTGGATCGGTCGAATATTTCTACACGTTTAGTGGAAAATTTAATTTTTTTGAAAATCAACTGAGCTATAGCCCACAAATTCAGAGCCAGAAAATTCGAAAATCTGCAAACGTGCTCCGATTTCGATGATTGATACGTCTATCAATAGGCGTTGAGACCTGTAATTGTCATGCAAACGGCCATTTGGATCGGTCGAATATTTCTACACGTTTCGTGAAAAATTTAATTTTTTTGAAAATCAACTGAGCTATTGCCCACAAATTCAGAGCCAGAAAATTCGAAAATCTGTAAATGTGCTCCGATTTCGATGATTGATACCTCTATCAATAGGCGTTGAGACCTGTAATTGTCATACAAACGGCCATTTGGATCGGTCGAATATTTCAAGACGTTTCGTGGAAAATTTAATTTTTTTGAAAATCAACTGAGCTATAGCCCACAAATTCAGAGCCAGAAAATTCGAAAATCTGCAAATGTGCTCCGATTTCGATGATTGATACGTCTATCAATAGGCGTTGAGACCTGTAATTGTCATGCAAACGGCCATTTGGATCGGTCGAATATTTCTACACGTTTCGTGAAAAATTTAATTTTTTTGAAAATCAACTGAGCTATTATAGCCCACAAAATCAGAGCTAGAAAATTCGAAAATCTGCAAATGTGCTCCGATTTCGATGATTGATACCTCTATCAATAGGCGTTGAGACCTGTAATTGTCATGCAAACGGCCATTTGGATCGGTCGAATATTTCTACACGTTTCGTGAAAAATTTAATTTTTTTGAAAATCAACTGAGCTATAGCCCACAAATTCAGAGCCAGAAAATTCGAAAATCTGCAAATGTGCTCCGATTTCGATGATTGATACCTCTATCAATAGGCGTTGAGACCTGTAATTGTCATGCAAACGGCCATTTGGATCGGTCGAATATTTCTACACGTTTAGTGGAAAATTTAATTTGTTTGAAAATCAACTGAGCTATAGCCCACAAAATCAGAGCTAGAAAATTCGAAAATCTGCAAATGTGCTCCGATTTCGATGATTGATACGTCTATCAATAGGCGTTGAGACCTGTAATTGTCATGCAAACGACCATTTGGATCGGTCGAATATTTCTACACGTTTCGTGAAAAATTTAATTTTTTTGAAAATCAACTGAGCTGAATAGCCCACAAATTCAGAGCCAGAAAATTCGAAAATCTGCAAATGTGCTCCGATTTCGATGATTGATACCTCTATCAATAGGCGTTGAGACCTGTAATTGTCATACAAACGGCCATTTGGATCGGTCGAATATTTCAAGACGTTTCGTGGAAAATTTAATTTTTTTGAAAATCAACTGAGCTATAGCCCACAAATTCAGAGCCAGAAAATTCGAAAATCTGCAAATGTGCTCCGATTTCGATGATTGATACGTCTATCAATAGGCGTTGAGACCTGTAATTGTCATGCAAACGGCCATTTGGATCGGTCGAATATTTCTACACGTTTCGTGAAAAATTTAATTTTTTTGAAAATCAACTGAGCTATAGCCCACAAATTCAGAGCCAGAAAATTCGAAAATCTGCAAATGTGCTCCGATTTCGATGATTGATACCTCTATCAATAGGCGTTGAGACCTGTAATTGTCATACAAACGGCCATTTGGATCGGTCGAATATTTCAAGACGTTTCGTGGAAAATTTAATTTTTTTGAAAATCAACTGAGCTATAGCCCACAAATTCAGAGCCAGAAAATTCGAAAATCTGCAAATGTGCTCCGATTTCGATGATTGATACGTCTATCAATAGGCGTTGAGACCTGTAATTGTCATGCAAACGGCCATTTGGATCGGTCGAATATTTCTACACGTTTCGTGGAAAATTTAATTTTTTTGAAAATCAACTGAGCTATAGCCCACAAATTCAGAGCCGGAAAATTCGAAAATCTGCAAATGTGCTCCGATTTCGATGATTGATACGTCTATCAATAGGCGTTGAGACCTGTAATTGTCATGCAAACGGCCATTTGGATCGGTCGAATATTTCTACACGTTTCGTGAAAAATTTAATTTTTTTGAAAATCAACTGAGCTATAGCCCACAAAATCAGAGCTAGAAAATTCGAAAATCTGCAAATGTGCTCCGATTTCGATGATTGATACGTCTATCAATAGGCGTTGAGACCTGTAATTGTCATGCAAACGGCCATTTGGATCGGTCGAATATTTCTACACATTTCGTGAAAAATTTAATTTTTTTGAAAATCAACTGAGCTGTAGCCCACAAAATCAGAGCTAGAAAATTCGAAAATCTGCAAATGTGCTCCGATTTCGATGATTGATACGTCTATCAATAGGCGTTGAGACCTGTAATTGTCATGCAAACGGCCATTTGGATCGGTCGAATATTTCTACACGTTTCGTGAAAAATTTAATTTTTTTGAAAATCAACTGAGCTATTGCCCACAAATTCAGAGCCAGAAAATTCGAAAATCTGTAAATGTGCTCCGATTTCGATGATTGATACCTCTATCAATAGGCGTTGAGACCTGTAATTGTCATGCAAACGGCCATTTGGATCGGTCGAATATTTCTACACGTTTAGTGGAAAATTTAATTTTTTTGAAAATCAACTGAGCTATAGCCCACAAATTCAGAGCCAGAAAATTCGAAAATCTGCAAATGTGCTCCGATTTCGATGATTGATACCTCTATCAATAGGCGTTGAGACCTGTAATTGTCATGCAAACGGCCATTTGGATCGGTCGAATATTTCTACACGTTTCGTGAAAAATTTAATTTTTTTGAAAATCAACTGAGCTATAGCCCACAAATTCAGAGCCAGAAAATTCGAAAATCTGCAAATGTGCTCCGATTTCGATGATTGATACCTCTATCAATAGGCGTTGAGACCTGTAATTGTCATGCAAACGGCCATTTGGATCGGTCGAATATTTCTACACGTTTCGTGAAAAATTTAATTTTTTTGAAAATCAACTGAGCTATAGCCCACAAATTCAGAGCCAGAAAATTCGAAAATCTGCAAATGTGCTCCGATTTCGATGATTGATACCTCTATCAATAGGCGTTGAGACCTGTAATTGTCATGCAAACGGCCATTTGGATCGGTCGAATATTTCTACACGTTTCGTGAAAAATTTAATTTTTTTGAAAATCAACTGAGCTATAGCCCACAAATTCAGAGCCAGAAAATTCGAAAATCTGCAAATGTGCTCCGATTTCGATGATTGATACCTCTATCAATAGGCGTTGAGACCTGTAATTGTCATGCAAACGGCCATTTGGATCGGTCGAATATTTCTACACGTTTCGTGAAAAATTTAATTTTTTTGAAAATCAACTGAGCTATAGCCCACAAATTCAGAGCCAGAAAATTCGAAAATCTGCAAATGTGCTCCGATTTCGATGATTGATACGTCTATCAATAGGCGTTGAGACCTGTAATTGTCATGCAAACGGCCATTTGGATCGGTCGAATATTTCTACACGTTTCGTGAAAAATTTAATTTTTTTGAAAATCAACTGAGCTATAGCCCACAAATTCAGAGCCAGAAAATTCGAAAATCTGCAAATGTGCTCCGATTTCGATGATTGATACCTCTATCAATAGGCGTTGAGACCTGTAATTGTCATGCAAACGGCCATTTGGATCGGTCGAATATTTCTACACGTTTAGTGGAAAATTTAATTTTTTTGAAAATCAACTGAGCTATAGCCCACAAATTCAGAGCCAGAAAATTCGAAAATCTGCAAACGTGCTCCGATTTCGATGATTGATACGTCTATCAATAGGCGTTGAGACCTGTAATTGTCATGCAAACGGCCATTTGGATCGGTCGAATATTTCTACACGTTTCGTGAAAAATTTAATTTTTTTGAAAATCAACTGAGCTATAGCCCACAAAATCAGAGCTAGGAAATTCGAAAATCTGCAAATGTGCTCCGATTTCGATGATTGATACGTCTATCAATAGGCGTTGAGACCTGTAATTGTCATGCAAACGGCCATTTGGATCGGTCGAATATTTCTACACGTTTCGTGAAAAATTTAATTTTTTTGAAAATCAACTGAGCTATAGCCCACAAAATCAGAGCTAGGAAATTCGAAAATCTGCAAATGTGCTCCGATTTCGATGATTGATACCTCTATCAATAGGCGTTGAGACCTGTAATTGTCATGCAAACGGCCATTTGGATCGGTCGAATATTTCTACACGTTTCGTGAAAAATTTAATTTTTTTGAAAATCAACTGAGCTATAGCCCACAAATTCAGAGCCAGAAAATTCGAAAATCTGCAAATGTGCTCCGATTTCGATGATTGATACCTCTATCAATAGGCGTTGAGACCTGTAATTGTCATACAAACGGCCATTTGGATCGGTCGAATATTTCTACACGTTTCGTGAAAAATTTAATTTTTTTGAAAATCAACTGAGCTATAGCCCACAAATTCAGAGCCAGAAAATTCGAAAATCTGCAAATGTGCTCCGATTTCGATGATTGATACGTCTATCAATAGGCGTTGAGACCTGTAATTGTCATACAAACGGCCATTTGGATCGGTCGAATATTTCAAGACGTTTCGTGGAAAATTTAATTTTTTTGAAAATCAACTGAGCTATAGCCCACAAATTCAGAGCCAGAAAATTCGAAAATCTGCAAATGTGCTCCGATTTCGATGATTGATACGTCTATCAATAGGCGTTGAGACCTGTAATTGTCATGCAAACGGCCATTTGGATCGGTCGAATATTTCTACACGTTTCGTGAAAAATTTAATTTTTTTGAAAATCAACTGAGCTATAGCCCACAAATTCAGAGCCAGAAAATTCGAAAATCTGCAAATGTGCTCCGATTTCGATGATTGATACCTCTATCAATAGGCGTTGAGACCTGTAATTGTCATACAAACGGCCATTTGGATCGGTCGAATATTTCAAGACGTTTTGTGGAAAATTTAATTTTTTTGAAAATCAACTGAGCTATAGCCCACAAATTCAGAGCCAGAAAATTCGAAAATCTGCAAATGTGCTCCGATTTCGATGATTGATACGTCTATCAATAGGCGTTGAGACCTGTAATTGTCATGCAAACGGCCATTTGGATCGGTCGAATATTTCTACACGTTTCGTGAAAAATTTAATTTTTTTGAAAATCAACTGAGCTATAGCCCACAAAATCAGAGCTAGAAAATTCGAAAATCTGCAAATGTGCTCCGATTTCGATGATTGATACGTCTATCAATAGGCGTTGAGACCTGTAATTGTCATACAAACGGCCATTTGGATCGGTCGAATATTTCTACACGTTTCGTGGAAAATTTAATTTTTTTGAAAATCAACTTGAGCTATAGCCCAACAAATTCAGAGCCAGAAAATTCGAAAATCTGCAAATGTGCTCCGATTTCGATGATTGATACGTCTATCAATAGGCGTTGAGACCTGTAATTGTCATGCAAACGGCCATTTGGATCGGTCGAATATTTCTACACGTTTCGTGAAAAATTTAATTTTTTTGAAAATCAACTGAGCCCACAAAATCAGAGCTAGAAAATTCGAAAATCTGCAAATGTGCTCCGATTTCGATGATTGATACGTCTATCAATAGGCGTTGAGACCTGTAATTGTCATGCAAACGGCCATTTGGATCGGTCGAATATTTCTACACGTTTCGTGAAAAATTTAATTTTTTGAAAATTAACTGAGCTATAGCCCACAAAATCAGAGCTAGAAAATTCGAAAATCTGCAAATGTGCTCCGATTTCGATGATTGATACGTCTATCAATAGGCGTTGAGACCTGTAATTGTCATGCAAACGGCCATTTGGATCGGTCGAATATTTCTACACGTTTCGTGAAAATTTAATTTTTTTGAAAATCAACTGAGCTATAGCCCACAAAATCAGAGCTAGAAAATTCGAAAATCTGCAAATGTGCTCCGATTTCGATGATTGATACCTCTATCAATAGGCGTTGAGACCTGTAATTGTCATACAAACGGCCATTTGGATCGGTCGAATATTTCAAGACGTTTCGTGGAAAATTTAATTTTTTTGAAAATCAACTGAGCTATAGCCACAAATTCAGAGCCAGAAATTCGAAAATCTGCAAATGTGCTCCGATTTCGATGATTGATACCTCTATCAATAGGCGTTGAGACCTGTAATTGTCATACAAACGGCCATTTGGATCGGTCGAATATTTCTACATGTTTCGTGAAAAATTTAATTTTTTGAAAATCAACTGAGCTATAGCCCACAAAATCAGAGCCAGAAAATTCGAAAATCTGCAAATGTGCTCCGATTTCGATGATTGATACCTCTATCAATAGGCGTTGAGACCTGTAATTGTCATACAAACGGCCATTTGGATCGGTCGAATATTTCTACATGTTTCGTGAAAAATTTAATTTTTTTGAAAATCAACTGAGCTATAGCCCACAAAATCAGAGCCAGAAAATTCGAAAATCTGCAAATGTGCTCCGATTTCGATGATTGATACCTCTATCAATAGGCGTTGAGACCTGTAATTGTCATACAAACGGCCATTTGGATCGGTCGAATATTTCAAGACGTTTCGTGGAAAATTTAATTTTTTTGAAAATCAACTGAGCTATAGCCCACAAATTCAGAGCCAGAAAATTCGAAAATCTGCAAATGTGCTCCGATTTCGATGATTGATACCTCTATCAATAGGCGTTGAGACCTGTAATTGTCATGCAAACGGCCATTTGGATCGGTCGAATATTTCTACACGTTTCGTGAAAAATTTAATTTTTTTGAACAATCAACTGAGCTATAGCCCACAAATTCAGAGCCAGAAAATTCGAAAATCTGCAAATGTGCTCCGATTTCGATGATTGATACCTCTATCAATAGGCGTTGAGACCTGTAATTGTCATGCAAACGGCCATTTGGATCGGTCGAATATTTCTACACGTTTCGTGAAAAATTTAATTTTTTTGAAAATCAACTGAGCTATAGCCCACAATTCAGAGCCAGAAATTCGAAAATCTGCAAATGTGCTCCGATTTCGATGATTGATACGTCTATCAATAGGCGTTGAGACCTGTAATTGTCATGCAAACGGCCATTTGGATCGGTCGAATATTTCTACACGTTTCGTGAAAAATTTAATTTTTTTGAAAATCAACTGAGCTATAGCCCACAAATTCAGAGCCAGAAAATTCGAAAATCTGCAAATGTGCTCCGATTTCGATGATTGATACCTCTATCAATAGGCGTTGAGACCTGTAATTGTCATGCAAACGGCCATTTGGATCGGTCGAATATTTCTACACGTTTAGTGGAAAATTTAATTTTTTGAAAATCAACTGAGCTATAGCCCACAAATTCAGAGCCAGAAAATTCGAAAATCTGCAAACGTGCTCCGATTTCGATGATTGATACGTCTATCAATAGGCGTTGAGACCTGTAATTGTCATGCAAACGGCCATTTGGATCGGTCGAATATTTCTACACGTTTCGTGAAAAATTTAATTTTTTGAAAATCAACTGAGCTATAGCCCACAAAATCAGAGCTAGGAAATTCGAAAATCTGCAAATGTGCTCCGATTTCGATGATTGATACGTCTATCAATAGGCGTTGAGACCTGTAATTGTCATGCAAACGGCCATTTGGATCGGTCGAATATTTCTACACGTTTCGTGAAAAATTTAATTTTTTTGAAAATCAACTGAGCTATAGCCCACAAAATCAGAGCTAGGAAATTCGAAAATCTGCAAATGTGCTCCCGATTTCGATGATTGATACCTCTATCAATAGGCGTTGAGACCTGTAATTGTCATGCAAACGGCCATTTGGATCGGTCGAATATTTCTACACGTTTCGTGAAAAATTTAATTTTTTTGAAAATCAACTGAGCTATAGCCCACAAATTCAGAGCCAGAAAATTCGAAAATCTGCAAATGTGCTCCGATTTCGATGATTGATACCTCTATCAATAGGCGTTGAGACCTGTAATTGTCATACAAACGGCCATTTGGATCGGTCGAATATTTCTACACGTTTCGTGAAAAATTTAATTTTTTGAAAATCAACTGAGCTATAGCCCACAAATTCAGAGCCAGAAAATTCGAAAATCTGCAAATGTGCTCCGATTTCGATGATTGATACGTCTATCAATAGGCGTTGAGACCTGTAATTGTCATACAAACGGCCATTTGGATCGGTCGAATATTTCAAGACGTTTCGTGGAAATTTAATTTTTTGAAAATCAAACTGAGCTATAGCCCACAAATTCAGAGCCAGAAAATTCGAAAATCTGCAAATGTGCTCCGATTTCGATGATTGATACGTCTATCAATAGGCGTTGAGACCTGTAATTGTCATGCAAACGGCCATTTGGATCGGTCGAATATTTCTACACGTTTCGTGAAAAATTTAATTTTTTTTGAAAATCAACTGAGCTATAGCCCACAAATTCAGAGCCAGAAAATTCGAAAATCTGCAAATGTGCTCCGATTTCGATGATTGATACCTCTATCAATAGGCGTTGAGACCTGTAATTGTCATACAAACGGCCATTTGGATCGGTCGAATATTTCAAGACGTTTGGTGGAAAATTTAATTTTTTTGAAAATCAACTGAGCTATAGCCCACAAATTCAGAGCCAGAAAATTCGAAAATCTGCAAATGTGCTCCGATTTCGATGATTGATACGTCTATCAATAGGCGTTGAGACCTGTAATTGTCATGCAAACGGCCATTTGGATCGGTCGAATATTTCTACACGTTTCGTGAAAAATTTAATTTTTTTGAAAATCAACTGAGCTATAGCCCACAAAATCAGAGCTAGAAAATTCGAAAATCTGCAAATGTGCTCCGATTTCGATGATTGATACGTCTATCAATAGGCGTTGAGACCTGTAATTGTCATACAAACGGCCATTTGGATCGGTCGAATATTTCTACACGTTTCGTGGAAAATTTAATTTTTTGAAAATCAACTGAGCTATAGCCCACAAATTCAGAGCCAGAAAATTCGAAAATCTGCAAATGTGCTCCGATTTCGATGATTGATACGTCTATCAATAGGCGTTGAGACCTGTAATTGTCATGCAAACGGCCATTTGGATCGGTCGAATATTTCTACACGTTTCGTGAAAAATTTAATTTTTTTGAAAATCAACTGAGCCCACAAAATCAGAGCTAGAAAATTCGAAAATCTGCAAATGTGCTCCGATTTCGATGATTGATACGTCTATCAATAGGCGTTGAGACCTGTAATTGTCATGCAAACGGCCATTTGGATCGGTCGAATATTTCTACACGTTTCGTGGAAAATTTAATTTTTTTGAAAATCAACTGAGCTATAGCCCACAAAATCAGAGCTAGAAAATTCGAAAATCTGCAAATGTGCTCCGATTTCGATGATTGATACCTCTATCAATAGGCGTTGAGACCTGTAATTGTCATACAAACGGCCATTTGGATCGGTCGAATATTTCAAGACGTTTCGTGGAAAATTAATTTTTTTGAAAATCAACTGAGCTATAGCCCACAAATTCAGAGCCAGAAAATTCGAAAATCTGCAAATGTGCTCCGATTTCGATGATTGATACCTCTATCAATAGGCGTTGAGACCTGTAATTGTCATACAAACGGCCATTTGGATCGGTCGAATATTTCTACATGTTTCGTGAAAAATTTAATTTTTTTGAAAATCAACTGAGCTATAGCCCACAAAATCAGAGCCAGAAAATTCGAAAATCTGCAAATGTGCTCCGATTTCGATGATTGATACCTCTATCAATAGGCGTTGAGACCTGTAATTGTCATACAAACGGCCATTTGGATCGGTCGAATATTTCTACATGTTTCGTGAAAAATTTAATTTTTTTGAAAATCAACTGAGCTATAGCCCACAAAATCAGAGCCAGAAAATTCGAAAATCTGCAAATGTGCTCCGATTTCGATGATTGATACCTCTATCAATAGGCGTTGAGACCTGTAATTGTCATACAAACGGCCATTTGGATCGGTCGAATATTTCAAGACGTTTCGTGGAAAATTTAATTTTTTTGAAAATCAACTGAGCTATAGCCCACAAATTCAGAGCCAGAAAATTCGAAAATCTGCAAATGTGCTCCGATTTCGATGATTGATACCTCTATCAATAGGCGTTGAGACCTGTAATTGTCATACAAACGGCCATTTGGATCGGTCGAATATTTCTACATGTTTCGTGAAAAATTTAATTTTTTTGAAAATCAACTGAGCTATAGCCCACAAAATCAGAGCCAGAAAATTCGAAAATCTGCAAATGTGCTCCGATTTCGATGATTGATACCTCTATCAATAGGCGTTGAGACCTGTAATTGTCATACAAACGGCCATTTGGATCGGTCGAATATTTCTACATGTTTCGTGGAAAAATTTAATTTTTTTGAAAATCAACTGAGCTATAGCCCACAAAATCAGAGCCAGAAAATTCGAAAATCTGCAAATGTGCTCCGATTTCGATGATTGATACCTCTATCAATAGGCGTTGAGACCTGTAATTGTCGATACAAACGGCCATTTGGATCGGTCGAATATTTCAAGACGTTTCGTGGAAAATTTAATTTTTTTGAAAATCAACTGAGCTATAGCCCACAAATTCAGAGCCAGAAAATTCGAAAATCTGCAATGTGCTCCGATTTCGATGATTGATACCTCTATCAATAGGCGTTGAGACCTGTAATTGTCATACAAACGGCCATTTGGATCGGTCGAATATTTCTACATGTTTCGTGAAAAATTTAATTTTTTTGAAAATCAACTGAGCTATAGCCCACAAATTCAGAGCCAGAAAATTCGAAAATCTGCAAATGTGCTCCGATTTCGATGATTGATACCTCTATCAATAGGCGTTGAGACCTGTAATTGTCATACAAACGGCCATTTGGATCGGTCGAATATTTCAAGACGTTTCGTGAAAAATTAAATTTTTTTGAAAATCAACTGAGCTATAGCCCACAAATTCAGAGCCAGAAAATTCGAAAATCTGCAAATGTGCTCCGATTTCGATGATTGATACCTCTATCAATAGGCGTTGAGACCTGTAATTGTCATACAAACGGCCATTTGGATCGGTCGAATATTTCTACACGTTTCGTGAAAAATTTAATTTTTTTGAAAATCAACTGAGCTATAGCCCACAAATTCAGAGCCAGAAAATTCGAAAATCTGCAAATGTGCTCCGATTTCGATGATTGATACCTCTATCAATAGGCGTTGAGACCTGTAATTGTCATGCAAACGGCCATTTGGATCGGTCGAATATTTCTACACGTTTCGTGAAAAATTTAATTTTTTGAAATCAACTGAGCTATAGCCCATAAATTCAGAGCCAGAAAATTCCGAAAATCTGCAAATGTGCCTCCGATTTCGATGATTGATACGTCTATCAATAGGCGTTGAGACCTGTAATTGTCATGCAAACGGCCATTTGGATCGGTCGAATATTTCTACACGTTTCGTGAAAAATTTAATTTTTTTGAAAATCAACTGAGCCCACAAATTCAGAGCCAGAAAATTCGAAAATCTGCAAATGTGCTCCGATTTCGATGATTGATACCTCTAATCAATAGGCGTTGAGACCTGTAATTGTCATGCAAACGGCCATTTGGATCGTCGAATATTTCTACACGTTTAGTGGAAAATTTAATTTTTTTGAAAATCAACTGAGCTATAGCCCACAAATTCAGAGCCAGAAAATTCGAAAATCTGCAAATGTGCTCCGATTTCGATGATTGATACGTCTATCAATAGGCGTTGAGACCTGTAATTGTCATGCAAACGGCCATTTGGATCGGTCGAATATTTCTACACGTTTCGTGAAAAATTTAATTTTTTTTGAAAATCAACTGAGCTATAGCCCACAAAATCAGAGCTAGAAAATTCGAAAATCTGCAAATGTGCTCCGATTTCGATGATTGATACGTCTATCAATAGGCGTTGAGACCTGTAATTGTCATGCAAACGGCCATTTGGATCGGTCGAATATTTCTACACGTTTCGTGAAAAATTTAATTTTTTTGAAAATCAACTGAGCTATAGCCCACAAAATCAGAGCTAGAAAATTCGAAAATCTGCAAATGTGCTCCGATTTCGATGATTGATACGTCTATCAATAGGCGTTGAGATCTGTAATTGTCATACAATTACAGATCTCAACGCCTATTGATAGACGTATCAATCATCGAAATCGGAGCACATTTGCAGATTTTCGAATTTTCTAGCTCTGATTTTGTGGGCTATAGCTCAGTTGATTTTCAAAAAAATTAAATTTTTCACGAAACGTGTAGAAATATTCGACCGATCCAAATGGCCGTTTGCATGACAATTACAGGTCTCAACGCCTATTGATAGACGTATCAATCATCGAAATCGGAGCACATTTGCAGATTTTCGAATTTTCTAGCTCTGATTTTGTGGGCTATAGCTCAGTTGATTTCAAAAAAATTAAATTTTTCACGAAACGTGTAGAAATATTCGACCGATCCAAATGGCCGTTTGCATGACAATTACAGGTCTCAACGCCTATTGATAGACGTATCAATCATCGAAATCGGAGCACATTTGCAGATTTTCGAATTTTCTGGCTCTGAATTTGTGGGCTATAGCTCAGTTGATTTTCAAAAAAATTAAATTTTCCACTAAACGTGTAGAAATATTCGACCGATCCAAATGGCCGTTTGCATGACAATTACAGGTCTCAACGCCTATTGATAGAGGTATCAATCATCGAAATCGGAGCACATTTGCAGATTTTCGAATTTTCTGGCTCTGAATTTGTGGGCTCAGTTGATTTTCAAAAAAATTAAATTTTTCACGAAACGTGTAGAAATATTCGACCGATCCAAATGGCCGTTTGCATGACAATTACAGGTCTCAACGCCTATTGATAGACGTATCAATCATCGAAATCGGAGCACATTTGCAGATTTTCGAATTTTCTGGCTCTGAATTTATGGGCTATAGCTCAGTTGATTTTCAAAAAAATTAAATTTTTCACGAAACGTGTAGAAATATTCGACCGATCCAAATGGCCGTTTGCATGACAATTACAGGTCTCAACGCCTATTGATAGAGGTATCAATCATCGAAATCGGAGCACATTTGCAGATTTTCGAATTTTCTGGCTCTGAATTTGTGGGCTATAGCTCAGTTGATTTCAAAAAATTAAATTTTTCACGAAACGTGTAGAAATATTCGACCGATCCAAATGGCCGTTTGTATGACAATTACAGGTCTCAACGCCTATTGATAGAGGTATCAATCATCGAAATCGGAGCACATTTGCAGATTTTCGAATTTTCTGGCTCTGAATTTGTGGGCTATAGCTCAGTTGATTTTCAAAAAAATTTAATTTTTCACGAAACGTCTTGAAATATTCGACCGATCCAAATGGCCGTTTGTATGACAATTACAGGTCTCAACGCCTATTGATAGAGGTATCAATCATCGAAATCGGAGCACATTTGCAGATTTTCGAATTTTCTGGCTCTGAATTTGTGGGCTATAGCTCAGTTGATTTTCAAAAAAATTAATTTTTCACGAAACATGTAGAAATATTCGACCGATCCAAATGGCCGTTTGTATGACAATTACAGGTCTCAACGCCTATTGATAGAGGTATCAATCATCGAAATCGGAGCACATTTGCAGATTTTCGAATTTTCTGGCTCTGAATTTGTGGGCTATAGCTCAGTTGATTTTCAAAAAAAATTAAATTTTCCACGAAACGTCTTGAAATATTCGACCGATCCAAATGGCCGTTTGTATCACAATTACAGGTCTCAACGCCTATTGATAGAGGTATCAATCATCGAAATCGGAGCACATTTGCAGATTTTCGAATTTTCTGGCTCTGATTTTGTGGGCTATAGCTCAGTTGATTTTCAAAAAAATTAAATTTTTCACGAAACATGTAGAAATATTCGACCGATCCAAATGGCCGTTTGTATGACAATTACAGGTCTCAACGCCTATTGATAGAGGTATCAATCATCGAAATCGGAGCACATTTGCAGATTTTCGAATTTTCTGGCTCTGATTTTGTGGGCTATAGCTCAGTTGATTTTCAAAAAAATTAAATTTTTCACGAAACCATGTAGAAATATTCGACCGATCCAAATGGCCGTTTGTATGACAATTACAGGTCTCAACGCCTATTGATAGAGGTATCAATCATCGAAATCGGAGCACATTTGCAGATTTTCGAATTTTCTGGCTCTGAATTTGTGGGCTATAGCTCAGTTGATTTTCAAAAAAATTAAATTTTCCACGAAACGTCTTGAAATATTCGACCGATCCAAATGGCCGTTTGTATGACAATTACAGGTCTCAACGCCTATTGATAGAGGTATCAATCATCGAAATCGGAGCACATTTGCAGATTTTCGAATTTTCTGGCTCTGATTTTGTGGGCTATAGCTCAGTTGATTTTCAAAAAAATTAAATTTTTCACGAAACATGTAGAAATATTCGACCGATCCAAATGGCCGTTTGTATGACAATTACAGGTCTCAACGCCTATTGATAGAGGTATCAATCATCGAAATCGGAGCACATTTGCAGATTTTCGAATTTTCTGGCTCTGATTTTGTGGGCTATAGCTCAGTTGATTTTCAAAAAAATTAAATTTTTCACGAAACATGTAGAAATATTCGACCGATCCAAATGGCCGTTTGTATGGACAATTACAGGTCTCAACGCCTATTGATAGAGGTATCAATCATCGAAATCGGAGCACATTTGCAGATTTTCGAATTTTCTGGCTCTGAATTTGTGGGCTATAGCTCAGTTGATTTTCAAAAAATTAAATTTTCCACGAAACGTCTTGAAATATTCGACCGATCCAAATGGCCGTTTGTATGACAATTACAGGTCTCAACGCCTATTGATAGAGGTATCAATCATCGAAATCGGAGCACATTTGCAGATTTTCGAATTTTCTAGCTCTGATTTTGTGGGCTATAGCTCAGTTGATTTTCAAAAAAATTAAATTTTCCACGAAACGTGTAGAAATATTCGACCGATCCAAATGGCCGTTTGCATGACAATTACAGGTCTCAACGCCTATTGATAGACGTATCAATCATCGAAATCGGAGCACATTTGCAGATTTTCGAATTTTCTAGCTCTGATTTTGTGGGCTCAGTTGATTTTCAAAAAAATTAAATTTTTCACGAAACGTGTAGAAATATTCGACCGATCCAAATGGCCGTTTGCATGACAATTACAGGTCTCAACGCCTATTGATAGACGTATCAATCATCGAAATCGGAGCACATTTGCAGATTTTCGAATTTTCTGGCTCTGAATTTGTGGGCTATAGCTCAGTTGATTTTCAAAAAATTAAATTTTCCACGAAACGTGTAGAAATATTCGACCGATCCAAATGGCCGTTTGTATGACAATTACAGGTCTCAACGCCTATTGATAGACGTATCAATCATCGAAATCGGAGCACATTTGCAGATTTTCGAATTTTCTAGCTCTGATTTTGTGGGCTATAGCTCAGTTGATTTTCAAAAAAATTAAATTTTTCACGAAACGTGTAGAAATATTCGACCGATCCAAATGGCCGTTTGCATGACAATTACAGGTCTCAACGCCTATTGATAGACGTATCAATCATCGAAATCGGAGCACATTTGCAGATTTTCGAATTTTCTGGCTCTGAATTTGTGGGCTATAGCTCAGTTGATTTTCAAAAAATTAAATTTTCCACCAAACGTCTTGAAATATTCGACCGATCCAAATGGCCGTTTGTATGACAATTACAGGTCTCAACGCCTATTGATAGAGGTATCAATCATCGAAATCGGAGCACATTTGCAGATTTTCGAATTTTCTGGCTCTGAATTTGTGGGCTATAGCTCAGTTGATTTTCAAAAAAATTAAATTTTTCACGAAACGTGTAGAAATATTCGACCGATCCAAATGGCCGTTTGCATGACAATTACAGGTCTCAACGCCTATTGATAGACGTATCAATCATCGAAATCGGAGCACATTTGCAGATTTTCGAATTTTCTGGCTCTGAATTTGTGGGGCTATAGCTCAGTTGATTTTCAAAAAAATTAAATTTTCCACGAAACGTCTTGAAATATTCGACCGATCCAAATGGCCGTTTGTATGGACAAATTACAGGTCTCAACGCCTATTAGATAGACGTATCAATCATCGAAATCGGAGCACATTTGCAGATTTTCGAATTTTCTGGCTCTGAATTTGTGGGCTATAGCCTCAGTTGATTTTCAAAAAATTAAATTTTTCACGAAACGTGTAGAAATATTCGACCGATCCAAATGGCCGTTTGTATGACAATTACAGGTCTCAACGCCTATTGATAGAAGGTATCAATCATCGAAATCGGAGCACATTTGCAGATTTTCGAATTTTCTGGCTCTGAATTTGTGGGCTATAGCTCAGTTGATTTTCAAAAAAATTAAATTTTTCACGAAACGTGTAGAAATATTCGACCGATCCAAATGGCCGTTTGCATGACAATTACAGGTCTCAACGCCCTATTGATAGAGGTATCAATCATCGAAATCGGAGCACATTTGCAGATTTTCGAATTTCCTAGCTCTGATTTTGTGGGCTATAGCTCAGTTGATTTTCAAAAAAATTAAATTTTTCACGAAACGTGTAGAAATATTCGACCGATCCAAATGGCCGTTTGCATGACAATTACAGGTCTCAACGCCTATTGATAGACGTATCAATCATCGAAATCGGAGCACATTTGCAGATTTTCGAATTTCCTAGCTCTGATTTTGTGGGCTATAGCTCAGTTGATTTTCAAAAAAATTAAATTTTTCACGAAACGTGTAGAAATATTCGACCGATCCAAATGGCCGTTTGCATGACAATTACAGGTCTCAACGCCTATTGATAGACGTATCAATCATCGAAATCGGAGCACGTTTGCAGATTTTCGAATTTTCTGGCTCTGAATTTGTGGGCTATAGCTCAGTTGATTTTTCAAAAAAATTAAATTTTCCACTAAACGTGTAGAAATATTCGACCGATCCAAATGGCCGTTTGCATGACAATTACAGGTCTCAACGCCTATTGATAGAGGTATCAATCATCGAAATCGGAGCACATTTGCAGATTTTCGAATTTTCTGGCTCTGAATTTGTGGGCTATAGCTCAGTTGATTTTCAAAAAAATTAAATTTTTCACGAAACGTGTAGAAATATTCGACCGATCCAAATGGCCGTTTGCATGACAATTACAGGTCTCAACGCCTATTGATAGACGTATCAATCATCGAAATCGGAGCACATTTGCAGATTTCGAATTTTCTGGCTCTGAATTTGTGGGCTATAGCTCAGTTGATTTTCAAAAAAATTAAATTTTTCACGAAAACGTGTAGAAATATTCGACCGATCCAAATGGCCGTTTGCATGACAATTACAGGTCTCAACGCCTATTGATAGAGGTATCAATCATCGAAATCGGAGCACATTTGCAGATTTTCGAATTTTCTGGCTCTGAATTTGTGGGCTATAGCTCAGTTGATTTTCAAAAAAATTAAATTTTTCACGAAACGTGTAGAAATATTCGACCGATCCAAATGGCCGTTTGCATGACAATTACAGGTCTCAACGCCTATTGATAGAGGTATCAATCATCGAAATCGGAGCACATTTGCAGATTTTCGAATTTTCTGGCTCTGAATTTGTGGGCTATAGCTCAGTTGATTTTCAAAAAAATTAAATTTTCCACGAAACGTCTTGAAATATTCGACCGATCCAAATGGCCGTTTGTATGACAATTACAGGTCTCAACGCCTATTGATAGAGGTATCAATCATCGAAATCGGAGCACATTTGCAGATTTTCGAATTTTCTGGCTCTGATTTTGTGGGCTATAGCTCAGTTGATTTTCAAAAAAATTAAATTTTTCACGAAACATGTAGAAATATTCGACCGATCCCAAATGGCCGTTTGTATGACAATTACAGGTCTCAACGCCTATTGATAGAGGTATCAATCATCGAAATCGGAGCACATTTGCAGATTTTCGAATTTTCTGGCTCTGATTTTGTGGGCTATAGCTCAGTTGATTTTCAAAAAAATTAAATTTTTCACGAAACATGTAGAAATATTCGACCGATCCAAATGGCCGTTTGTATGACAATTACAGGTCTCAACGCCTATTGATAGAGGTATCAATCATCGAAATCGGAGCACATTTGCAGATTTTCGAATTTTCTGGCTCTGAATTTGTGGGCTATAGTCTCAGTTGATTTTCAAAAAAATTAAATTTTCCACGAAACGTCTTGAAATATTCGACCGATCCAAATGGCCGTTTGTATGACAATTACAGGTCTCAACGCCTATTGATAGAGGTATCAATCATCGAAATCGGAGCACATTTGCAGATTTTCGAATTTTCTAGCTCTGATTTTGTGGGCTATAGCTCAGTTGATTTTCAAAAAATTAAATTTTCCACGAAACGTGTAGAAATATTCGACCGATCCAAATGGCCGTTTGCCATGACAATTACAGGTCTCAACGCCTATTGATAGACGTATCAATCATCGAAATCGGAGCACATTTGCAGATTTTCGAATTTTCTAGCTCTGATTTTGTGGGCTATAGCTCAGTTAATTTTCAAAAAAATTAAATTTTTCACGAAACGTGTAGAAATATTCGACCGATCCAAATGGCCGTTTGCATGACAATTACAGGTCTCAACGCCTATTGATAGACGTATCAATCATCGAAATCGGAGCACATTTGCAGATTTTCGAATTTTCTAGCTCTGATTTTGTGGGCTCAGTTGATTTTCAAAAAAATTAAATTTTTCACGAAACGTGTAGAAATATTCGACCCGATCCAAATGGCCGTTTGCATGACAATTACAGGTCTCAACGCCTATTGATAGACGTATCAATCATCGAAATCGGAGCACATTTGCAGATTTTCGAATTTTCTGGCTCTGAATTTGTGGGCTATAGCTCAGTTGATTTTCAAAAAAATTAAATTTTCCACGAAACGTGTAGAAATATTCGACCGATCCAAATGGCCGTTTGTATGACAATTACAGGTCTCAACGCCTATTGATAGACGTATCAATCATCGAAATCGGAGCACATTTGCAGATTTTCGAATTTTCTAGCTCTGATTTTGTGGGCTATAGCTCAGTTGATTTTCAAAAAAATTAAATTTTTCACGAAACGTGTAGAATATTCGACCGATCCAAATGGCCGTTTGCATGACAATTACAGGTCTCAACGCCTATTGATAGACGTATCAATCATCGAAATCGGAGCACATTTGCAGATTTTCGAATTTTCTGGCTCTGAATTTGTGGGCTATAGCTCAGTTGATTTTCAAAAAAATTAAATTTTCCACAAAACGTCTTGAAATATTCGACCGATCCAAATGGCCGTTTGTATGACAATTACAGGTCTCAACGCCTATTGATAGAGGTATCAATCATCGAAATCGGAGCACATTTGCAGATTTTCGAATTTTCTGGCTCTGAATTTGTGGGCTATAGCTCAGTTGATTTTCAAAAAAATTAAATTTTTCACGAAACGTGTAGAAATATTCGACCGATCCAAATGGCCGTTTGCATGACAATTACAGGTCTCAACGCCTATTGATAGACGTATCAATCATCGAAATCGGAGCACATTTGCAGATTTTCGAATTTTCTGGCTCTGAATTTGTGGGCTATAGCTCAGTTGATTTTCAAAAAAATTAAATTTTCCACGAAACGTCTTGAAATATTCGACCGATCCAAATGGCCGTTTGTATGACAATTACAGGTCTCAACGCCTATTGATAGAGGTATCAATCATCGAAATCGGAGCACATTTGCAGATTTTCGAATTTTCTGGCTCTGAATTTGTGGGCTATAGCTCAGTTGATTTTCAAAAAATTAAATTTTTCACGAAACGTGTAGAAATATTCGACCGATCCAAATGGCCGTTTGTATGACAATTACAGGTCTCAACGCCTATTGATAGAGGTATCAATCATCGAAATCGGAGCACATTTGCAGATTTTCGAATTTTCTGGCTCTGATTTTGTGGGCTATAGCTCAGTTGATTTTCAAAAAATTAAATTTTTCACGAAACGTGTAGAAATATTCGACCGATCCAAATGGCCGTTTGCATGACAATTACAGGTCTCAACGCCTATTGATAGAGGTATCAATCATCGAAATCGGAGCACATTTGCAGATTTTCGAATTTTCTAGCTCTGATTTTGTGGGCTATAGCTCAGTTGATTTTCAAAAAAATTAAATTTTTCACGAAACGTGTAGAAATATTCGACCGATCCAAATGGCCGTTTGCATGACAATTACAGGTCTCAACGCCTATTGATAGACGTATCAATCATCGAAATCGGAGCACATTTGCAGATTTTCGAATTTTCTAGCTCTGATTTTGTGGGCTATAGCTCAGTTGATTTTCAAAAAAATTAAATTTTTCACGAAACGTGTAGAAATATTCGACCGATCCAAATGGCCGTTTGCATGACAATTACAGGTCTCAACGCCTATTGATAGACGTATCAATCATCGAAATCGGAGCACGTTTGCAGATTTTCGAATTTTCTGGCTCTGAATTTGTGGGCTATAGCTCAGTTGATTTTCAAAAAAATTAAATTTTCCACTAAACGTGTAGAAATATTCGACCGATCCAAATGGCCGTTTGCATGACAATTACAGGTCTCAACGCCTATTGATAGAGGTATCAATCATCGAAATCGGAGCACATTTGCAGATTTTCGAATTTTCTGGCTCTGAATTTGTGGGCTATAGCTCAGTTGATTTTCAAAAAAATTAAATTTTTCACGAAACGTGTAGAAATATTCGACCGATCCAAATGGCCGTTTGCATGACAATTACAGGTCTCAACGCCTATTGATAGACGTATCAATCATCGAAATCGGAGCACATTTGCAGATTTTCGAATTTTCTGGCTCTG
This sequence comes from Tipula helvola, assembly GCA_963556165.1. Taxonomy (NCBI): domain Eukaryota; kingdom Metazoa; phylum Arthropoda; class Insecta; order Diptera; family Tipulidae; genus Tipula; species Tipula helvola. The sequence goes on from OY744483.1 coordinate 133,338,520, forward strand.
AATTTGTGGGCTATAGCTCAGTTGATTTTCAAAAAAATTAAATTTTTCACGAAACGTGTAGAAATATTCGACCGATCCAAATGGCCGTTTGCATGACAATTACAGGTCTCAACGCCTATTGATAGACGTATCAATCATCGAAATCGGAGCACATTTGCAGATTTTCGAATTTTCTAGCTCTGATTTTGTGGGCTATAGCTCAGTTGATTTTCAAACAAATTAAATTTTTCACGAAACGTGTAGAAATATTCGACCGATCCAAATGGCCGTTTGCATGACAATTACAGGTCTCAACGCCTATTGATAGACGTATCAATCATCGAAATCGGAGCACATTTGCAGATTTTCGAATTTTCTGGCTCTGAATTTGTGGGCTATAGCTCAGTTGATTTTCAAAAAAATTAAATTTTTCACGAAACGTGTAGAAATATTCGACCGATCCAAATGGCCGTTTGCATGACAATTACAGGTCTCAACGCCTATTGATAGAGGTATCAATCATCGAAATCGGAGCACATTTGCAGATTTTCGAATTTTCTGGCTCTGAATTTGTGGGCTATAGCTCAGTTGATTTTCAAACAAATTAAATTTTCCACTAAACGTGTAGAAATATTCGACCGATCCAAATGGCCGTTTGCATGACAATTACAGGTCTCAACGCCTATTGATAGAGGTATCAATCATCGAAATCGGAGCACATTTGCAGATTTTCGAATTTTCTGGCTCTGAATTTGTGGGCTATAGCTCAGTTGATTTTCAAAAAAATTAAATTTTTCACGAAACGTGTAGAAATATTCGACCGATCCAAATGGCCGTTTGCATGACAATTACAGGTCTCAACGCCTATTGATAGAGGTATCAATCATCGAAATCGGAGCACATTTGCAGATTTTCGAATTTTCTGGCTCTGAATTTGTGGGCTATAGCTCAGTTGATTTTCAAAAAAATTAAATTTTTCACGAAACGTGTAGAAATATTCGACCGATCCAAATGGCCGTTTGCATGACAATTACAGGTCTCAACGCCTATTGATAGACGTATCAATCATCGAAATCGGAGCACATTTGCAGATTTTCGAATTTTCTAGCTCTGATTTTGTGGGCTATAGCTCAGTTGATTTTCAAACAAATTAAATTTTCCACTAAACGTGTAGAAATATTCGACCGATCCAAATGGCCGTTTGCATGACAATTACAGGTCTCAACGCCTATTGATAGACGTATCAATCATCGAAATCGGAGCACATTTGCAGATTTTCGAATTTTCTAGCTCTGATTTTGTGGGCTATAGCTCAGTTGATTTTCAAAAAAATTAAATTTTTCACGAAACGTGTAGAAATATTCGACCGATCCAAATGGCCGTTTGCATGACAATTACAGGTCTCAACGCCTATTGATAGAGGTATCAATCATCGAAATCGGAGCACATTTGCAGATTTTCGAATTTTCTGGCTCTGAATTTGTGGGCTATAGCTCAGTTGATTTTCAAAAAAATTAAATTTTCACGAAACGTGTAGAAATATTCGACCGATCCAAATGGCCGTTTGCATGACAATTACAGGTCTCAACGCCTATTGATAGACGTATCAATCATCGAAATCGGAGCACATTTGCAGATTTTCGAATTTTCTGGCTCTGAATTTGTGGGCTATAGCTCAGTTGATTTTCAAAAAAATTAAATTTTCCACGAAACGTGTAGAAATATTCGACCGATCCAAATGGCCGTTTGCATGACAATTACAGGTCTCAACGCCTATTGATAGAGGTATCAATCATCGAAATCGGAGCACATTTGCAGATTTTCGAATTTTCTGGCTCTGAATTTGTGGGCTATAGCTCAGTTGATTTTCAAAAAAATTAAATTTTTCACGAAACGTGTAGAAATATTCGACCGATCCAAATGGCCGTTTGCATGACAATTACAGGTCTCAACGCCTATTGATAGAGGTATCAATCATCGAAATCGGAGCACATTTGCAGATTTTCGAATTTTCTGGCTCTGAATTTGTGGGCTATAGCTCAGTTGATTTTCAAAAAAATTAAATTTTTCACGAAACGTGTAGAAATATTCGACCGATCCAAATGGCCGTTTGCATGACAATTACAGGTCTCAACGCCTATTGATAGAGGTATCAATCATCGAAATCGGAGCACATTTGCAGATTTTCGAATTTTCTGGCTCTGAATTTGTGGGCTATAGCTCAGTTGATTTTCAAAAAAATTAAATTTTTCACGAAACGTGTAGAAATATTCGACCGATCCAAATGGCCGTTTGCATGACAATTACAGGTCTCAACGCCTATTGATAGACGTATCAATCATCGAAATCGGAGCACATTTGCAGATTTTCGAATTTTCTAGCTCTGATTTTGTGGGCTATAGCTCAGTTGATTTTCAAAAAAATTAAATTTTCCACGAAACGTGTAGAAATATTCGACCGATCCAAATGGCCGTTTGCATGACAATTACAGGTCTCAACGCCTATTGATAGAGGTATCAATCATCGAAATCGGAGCACATTTGCAGATTTTCGAATTTTCTGGCTCTGAATTTGTGGGCTATAGCTCAGTTGATTTTCAAAAAAATTAAATTTTTCACGAAACGTGTAGAAATATTCGACCGATCCAAATGGCCGTTTGCATGACAATTACAGGTCTCAACGCCTATTGATAGACGTATCAATCATCGAAATCGGAGCACATTTGCAGATT